>JAOTQH010238216.1:0-12984 GCA_025631255.1 Cornus kousa
TTCTGGAATTAATTAGATTGATTTTCCTACAATTTGTTTGGAGATATATATATATATATATATATATAATATATACACACATATATATATACGGCTTATATATATACGCTGGGGGTCTGGAATCGGCGCCTCCAACAAGGGGTGCGCTACAATGGGGCGCAGCACACAGCAATTCAGTGCGCCTCAAATTAGGACCACAGGATGGTCCTGATGATCAACAGATGATCCGGTGTGGGCAGGTGTTGGTCCATTGGATTACTTTAATATTAAGTAGATTGATCTGGTGTAGTGCGGATACATGGCGATTCGGTGTACCACGGGTCAGAAACATTAATATGGCTTAATCAAAGAGAGATTGATATGGTGTAGCACAGGCGCATAGATTCGTGGAGAGATGATCCGGTAAGACACGCGCATATGGACAGAGTTCAACCAGCGAATGATTACACCACGTCAGCCAGAGGAGTTATCAGGCGCGTGTGCAGCACGTGGGGGCGCATGAAGACACGTGGTTGTTTGTGGTGGCGCGTGGAAGCACGTGCAGTGTGTTTTGGCGCATTTAGAGGCGCGTGGGGAGGCATATAGGGTTCCAGAAAGTTCCTGTGGGGTTCGGCGATATCCCAAAATTGATTTTAAGCTTGTTAGTGTTGAAATCAACCCTTAAAGGATGTGTTATTGGTGTTCAGAGAGTCATAGAGTATCACCATGGTATTTTATATGCGTATATATAATTAACTAATACTTGGTGATGGGAGGAGGTATATATATATATATGATTAATATTAATTATTTTTATTTGGTATATCTGGATGGGTTGGTTATTAAATTAAGGTCATGCTTATGATGTGGATATGATGTCTATGTGTGATTTAGTTCATCGTTAAGTTTAAAGTTGGTACATGGTTGAATTGGAGGCATGATTGAATTGCCAATATATAAATAAACAAATATACTCGTGGAAGCATGGTTGAATTGCCAATGTATTAATAAATATACTTAAGGAGACATGGTTGAGTTGTCAATATATAAATAAATATATTTATAATGGCATGGTTGATTTGCCAATATATAAATATATATTGCCAATATATTGATTGAATTGCCAATATATAAATAAATAAATATACTCGTGGAAGCATGGTTGAATTGCCAATGTATTAATAAATATATTTAAGGAGACATGGTTGAGTTGTCAATATATAAATAAATATATTTATAATGACATGGTTGATTTGCCAAAGCGTAATTAAATCGCTATGTGTTAGATGATTAAAATTTCATCTATGGTTATTATATGTGTAAATTGGATTTGGATTAAATATTCTTATATTGGAATAATCTAGTTCTTACGGGTTAATCATTTTTTTTATTATATTAATAAATTTTTATTGGAAAAAGGCATGGATGAATTGCCAAAACATAAATTTTTGCTTTATGATTTAAATAAATAAAATGATTCGTCAATGGTTGTAGAGTTTTGGATTAAAGGAATTATTCCTTAGATTATGATTTATTATTTAAATAATTAAATAATTATTTAAAATGAAATTAAGGTTAAAGGAGTTTTTCTTTAAAAAGAAAAGGAAATTGTGGATTGGTTTAGGTATGATTATGTTTTAATCATTATTTAATGGTTTTGAATTTAGTAAACCTATTAATGAATGGGAATAGTGTAATATATATAATTATTTATATATATGTGTATCATTGTATGTTAAAGTTAAACTTTATTAGGTTTGATTTTGATTAGAGATGATCTGCTTATTGGTTTTCAGATGCCTGGTAGAGAGAACTTGCTCGTAGGGTTTAACCCACGATTTATTTTTCAGGTTATTAGAGTTCCAGTCTTAAGGTTGAGGATCCGCAACTGGGAGACTATCATTAATTTATTCATTTTGTCTACTTTTAAGTAGTATTGTTATTTATTGGATAATATTTTTAGGGGTCCTTGAATTACGAGATTCTCGAGTTATAGTTTCGAATAAGTATTAAATGAAATTATTATTTATTAGTTTTCTTCAGCGAGTCATTTATTCTTTTATT
The DNA here is from genome assembly GCA_025631255.1 of Cornus kousa. Lineage (NCBI taxonomy): Eukaryota > Viridiplantae > Streptophyta > Magnoliopsida > Cornales > Cornaceae > Cornus > Cornus kousa. Next base: position 2,044 of record JAOTQH010238216.1, read on the forward strand.
TCATTTTATAATATGTGCTTATTTAAGTACTTTAATTGTTTTAATATTCCTTAATTTTGTGCATAGATTTAATCAACCCATATTCCAAAATTAGGGGGGGTGTTACAACAATCTACATTTTAAATCTTAAAACCAAACGATAATGGCACAATACTCACAACTGAAAACAAAAAATATCTTTCTAAGCTCGAAATAAATGATTTTAAGCAATGATTCAAAGCAAATGACCAATACTGACAACTCAAAATGAGCTTTTCTTCTTAGAAATCGAATGATCTTGGGTTGAATGATCTTATGGTTTAGATCATGAATAAGGAATGATGTGTATTGACGATCAACATTGAGAAGATATAGTAGGGTTTGTAGAGGGTTTTGGGGTTAGGGTTAGAGAAAGATCACATGGCTACTGAGATAACATGGCGAGAATGGATCGCAATTATCACATAATTCAGATTTGACATGGTTAGGGTTTTTTAGGTTGGGCCTTGTTATTTCTTACAATGGATTGGGCTGGGCTAAATGCTTTATAAAAAAGAGGAAAAGTAGTACATAAACTTATCGGAACAATAGTACTAAATATATATTTTTAATTATACCTGGGCTATAGCCTAGATTAGCCCATGAATTGTTCCTTCCCTGGAGGTGAGGATGGTGGTGGTGACAGTGTTGGTTCATTCACCATAATTGGGGGTGGCAAATGGGCGAGTTGGGCTGGGTTGAAAATGGGTGGGTCAAGCATGGGTCAAGACCTATATTCAACCCGTTTAGAATGGGTTGAAAATGGGTGAGTCAAAAATGTATAGGGTCAACCCATTATGACTCGTGGACCCATTAATTATTATTTTTAATTATTTAATTATTTTTTATTTTTTTAAATTATCTATTTTAAAATTGATTTTTAATTATTTTTTTTATTTTTATTTTTTTTCGAAAGGTTTAAAAATTTTATTTAATACTCAGTAACAAATATAAAAATAATGTCAAACACAATATTTATCAACTCGTTTTAGAGAGAGAAATGAAGGAAAGAAAAGAAATTTATAGAGAGAGGGGATTGATGAGAGACAAATTGAGAGAGAGATGATGTGAGAGACATAGTTTAAGAGAAAGAGAAATAAGTTGAGTGCAATATTGAATATATGTGTGTTGTGTGTTTATTATGTAATGGGTGAAATATGGGTTGAATATGTGTATATTCAACCCATCTTGACCCTTAAATTAAGTGGTTAAATATTACCCAACCCATTCATTGTAAATATGGTTCACCCAAGACCATTAAAAAGCGGGTTGATGGGTTGTGACCCATTTTACCACCCCTAACTATAATACATTGTTTGGTGGTTTTTGCTGGTTAGAGATGATGGTGTCGGTGGTGGTTCATTTGCACAAATACAAAGTGGTGATGGTGGTTTTGGGTGTGGAGTTGGTGGTAGTTGATTCGCCATAATATTACTCATAGGGGTGGTGGTTCATCCACCGGAATACTTATAGCGCTGGCGACGGTAGTGGTTGTGGGGGTGGAGATTGTGGTGGTGGGGGAATAAATGATCTTGCCGGAATCATGGCTGCCCGGACAGTATAACGTTGTTATCATGTTGCATATAGGAACAAAATAAAATTAATAAAAAAAAATAAAAATAAAATATGAAATAACCAAAATTATGGACTTTTATTGTCCAAAAAATATAGGGACAAGCTTATATGTATATGTATATGTATGTATGTATGTAGTAGGTATAATGATTTTTTAAAAAACAAATAATTTAACTCTAAGTCAAAAATGTAAATTTATAGTGATCCTTCGCAGTTAAACGGTCAACTTGGACTTTTTGTTATATCTCCAACTTGCACGAGATGAAAACCTCGGGGCTCGGGGTGTTTTATGTAATTTGCCCCTTGTTTTAATTTTGTGAATAAAAGAAGAGTAGGGAAGAGAAGAGAAAGGAGGAGAAGGATAAACGTTCAGGTGTTCTCCAGAATTTTCTATTATAAAATTTGCCAAACGGTGAGTACACATCTCATCAAGCCTCCCATACAGGGAAAGAACGCAAGGAATTCTCTCCCTCTCTCTCACACACACACATTCTCTCTCTCACACACACTCTCAATTTGGCATTTGCGCCTTCGCTTTTCCGAAAGCCGCAAACATGATGTGGGACGAATGGGACGATGTTGTTCGAGAAAACGAAGAAACAAAAGAAGAAGACTCTCATATAAACTTCGATTTCTTTTCGGTTATGTCTAAACCCAAAGTAAGTTTCTCTTATTTAGCAAAATTAGGGTTTATTTACATACACATACCTATCGCTTTAGTATCAATTTCGTGTTTTTGAAATATATATATATATATATATATATATGGTTTCTGCATTTATTTATAATTTTGCGATTCTATTTCTGACGTGCTTTTTGATTCTATATGTAGGATTACTATCGAATATTGGAAGTGGATTATGATGCTACGGAGGACACCATCAGAAACAACTATATCCGTCTCGCTTTGGTTTGTATTTGATTTATCCAATTTGTGCTATTTCTTCTTGCATTTGTTGCTATTAAAAATGAGCCATACTTTAGATTCTTAATTGGCCAAATTTGCTTATAATCAAATCCAATGCGTTGTCTCGGGCACATACAATGCTATTTTTCTTGTCATTTTTGAGGTTATACATATACTCTGAGGTCTAATTTGTGCTGTTTTTTCTTGCATTTGTTATTATAAAATTAAAGAGCCATACTTTAGATGCTTAATTGGTCAAATTTGCTTATAATCAAATCTAATGCGCACGCGCGCGCACACATTTTCCTGATGCTATTTTTCTTGTCATTTTTGAGGTTGTACATATACTCTAAGGTCCAAATATTTTAGCTGAAACATTATTTTCCTTGTTTGGTAATTATCAACTGGTCTGCTTCTTTTGTGCAGAAGTGGCATCCAGATAAGCAAAAAGAGCAGGACTGTGCTACTTCAAGATTTCAAGAGATAAACGAAGCTTACCAGGGTCAGCCTCGTGTTGTTTATTTTTATTTTTGTTTTTTAGTTGTTCTGAAACATTGATGTTTATATATAGACATTGATTTGTTGGGGCCTTCCTTCCGGCAATGATAAACCCTGGAAACATGTAGCTTGATCAAGCCTATATGTTTATTTTATTAATTCAGGGAACGCTTGGATCAATAAATAGTGAATTTATTTCCGCTAGAATATTGGGGTTTAGTAAATCAGTTTTGTTTATCGTATGCAAAACTTATAAGGTCGTTAGTTATGCTTGTTTTGGATTGAGGGGGAAATATATTGATGAAGCAGAAGTTAAGATGAAAGGGTTCAGGTTGGTGGTGTATGTTCTTTTTTAGTCACCAGACCAGTTTGGAGTGAAACCTATGTTACGAGGACTCGGGTATGTGTGTTCGATATGGGTATGTAGCCATACATATTTAAGGAGTATATTTTCTCCTATCTAGCTCATTTTGTAGTTTATACAGGGGCGGAATTATCAAAAAAAAAATACGGGCGGAATTAGAGCCCCCCTCCCAAAAAAAGAAAAAAAAGAAAAAAAGAAAATACTCAATATATATTTTTCCTTTTCAAATTGCTGTATTTATATTAATTAAGTTAATGGTAAGTTTGCAAAATTAAATTACATGTGGTCCCTTCTAAGTCCATTGAACTCTTAGTCTTCCTTTAAAAAACCCAAATCTAGTGAAAAAGTGTCCATTACTGAAGTGGCCTCTGCTAAAACATATCAATTTGTGGATATTGCACACATTTGACTATGGAATTATTTTTGATGGATGAATTTAGGGTAACTTACATTGAAGTCCTTTGTCAAACAATCCTGTTAGATGCGGTTAATAGAGCTTGTAAGTTTGTTGTTTTTTTCCTCCAGTTATTTTAGTAATTTTTATAAAAAATAAAATAAAAGAAAGACCATTATACCCCTCTTTTTAACTCCTTATTTCCTTTTTAATGCCACTCCCTTTCCCTCTATTTATAATTCCTTAAAGAAACCCTTAACTACCTAGAGAACCACCTTTATTAGCCACCTCTCCACCATCAACTGTGCATATTATCACCCACTACATTAAATATTCACCATCTTTCACCTATTTTTGCTAGATGGCGAGGAGAGCACTGCAATTCTGAGACCCATTTGCTTTTAGGCATCTTTTGACAATGGATCTCGGCTAATAGGGAAGTATGTAGCACTGTATGTGTAAATATGCATATATAGATATAAATGAACTGTAGGCTTCATTTTGGTTCAGAGTTTTGTGAAAGGATGGTTGAAATGGGCTTGATGGACTCGTCTTATAGGGAGATAGATGGAAGCAATGGTGGGTCATGGGTTTAAAGTAATGGCGAATGCAGCTAGAGAGATGGAGCAGGTAGGTGGTACGTAAATTGATTGTGGAAGAAGATGAATACACTATTTACTAACCAATAGTAACCAGAAAGAAAGAAGGGGATGAGAATGAGAATGAGAATGAGAAGGAGAAGATGAGATGAGGCGAGACAAAGGAGGTGAAAAGACAGACGAAGGAGGTGAGAAAATAGATTGAAGGAGGTAGGTTAGAAAGACTGAGGAATTAAGAATGACAAGAACCAGGAAGGAGAAGAGACACAACGGGAGTTCGCATACTCAACGATAATATTCAGTATTCTCAAAACTGAATTGTACATTTACAAAGAAGCCTTTATATAGGCAAAACCTTAAGCAAATCCTGATATATGAAAAACACTAAATTATCCCTAAAAATAGAAAAATACAAAAATAATAAGGAACATAATAATGTAGCCCTAAATTACAAAATTCCTAATTCTATTTCTCTTTTCCTCTTCTCCAAAAATAACGTTGGAAAACGTGCAGCTCATGTGTGCGAATTACACCCCATTCCCTATCAGTGTTTTCAGCAGATTTCATCACTCTTTAAAGGGTGCATTTTTCCTGGATTAGCAAGGCATGTTTTTGGTTCCCTTAACAATTCATCTCAAGTGGACAATTTTATCTTCCTTATCAGTCTTGTCAACTATCTGAGGGGGAAAAAAAAAAAAAAAATGAAGAGGAAGAAGAAAAAGAAAACATCAATTCGGTCCTATATTATTACTTGCGCTGTTGTTGAATTATGTGTACTCCCTATGGTTTGATTAATCTACTTGACAAGCGATAAAAGTCATGCCCTTAATCTTTCCTTTCCCTTTTAGAACCTATGGTAGCACTTTCTTTACTGTTTTATTGTGGCTAATCTTTTGGGATCTTTCATAAGAAAGAAGCTTTTTATCTTATGCAAAGGGGTAACTTGACCCCTTTCTTTCTTGAGACCCGTTACCATACTAGGAAAAGCTATTTGATGCACGTAGAATGCCTTGAGAAGGGTCAAAGAGGAGGTTTCTATAGAGGGTCCGACTCAGATATCCATATAGAACTTGTTTGTAGATATTGAATAGTTGGACAGGAGCCTTTTGGCTTGACACTTGAGAAATCAGAATGTTCACCTTTTCAGAAATAGAGAGAAATATAAGTTAGGTAGAGCTATATTCTCTACACCCTTGCAAATTAGTCCTCCTCGACTATGTTTGATCCTACTTTGAAAATGTGTGGCTATTCTAGGTCCTTATCATGATCTCTAGGTCTGTAACTGGTTTAGGGCATTCCATTTGCTGCTTATCAATTACTTTTAAGTTTCTGTTGGACGTTTTTGAAATACATGTTAAGAAATAGCAGTTTAGATGGTATAACGAATTAATTTATATCTAACAATGAAGTGTTTTGATTTTTTATAACAGTTCTTAGTGATCCTATCAGAAGGCAAGAATACGACAATAAAGGGATGCTACAAGCCTATGATTACAATATCATTGTGAGAATTTCTCCTTTTTTTCTTCATCATGAAACTCTTTAGCTATTCTGCACTTTTACTTCCTCTTGGTTTAATTCAGTAATCTTTCTTTTTCTGTGTGTAGGAGTACCTAAACCGTTACAAGGGCCTCATATTAACAACCAATGGCCTTGGGATGAAGCATTCAATATGGTAATATCCATGATGCACCTTATGTATCTTGTGGTTCTGCAACCAACATATATCGGATGAGGATCAGCAGTTAGGATTAAGCAGAGGGTTAAACACTATCAGTTGCCCGTGTAAAAATGGAAAATGACAGGTTGTCTTAACATCATCATGTAACGTCATATGCTTGCTCTTTGAACTCTTATAAAGGGTTGTATTATGTAATCTCGTCACCTTTGGGGCTCTTGCAACAAGGAAAATTGGGGTGACTGTTTCCTTAGTATGGAATACATTTTAGTGTATAAAGTAATGTCAGTGAATTGCCTGCTGAGAGATAACAAGGAGCGGGGGCGAGTACGTAGTGTAGTTCTAGATCTGTTCCAGGGCAAACTACTGTTTGGAAGTTTATGGAAAGATTGAGACAATAATCTCTTTGAATTTCGTAGCTCTTTTGATCAGCTTCGTAAACTTGGTGAGCAGGACACTGCTGCTCTGTTACAGAAACAAAGGCGCCTAGCACCGTAATGGGAGTGGGGCGTAGCGCAGATAGCAGCAGCAGCACTGGCAATTGCCCTAATTGGAATGGTTGAGAAAGGAAATGCAATGTTTTGCCTTTCATCCAAGGGGCATCCATGATTTAAACAATGTGCGATGCAGTTCTGTAATTGATGTTGGAGTAAAGTTGAAAACGGTAGCATATGGTGGCCAAATTGTTGACAATATCTTTCCTTGAATGATAAGTGTATTAATATGGAAACATGTTTTCCCTGGAATAATTTTGTCCTTGAAACAGTCGAAACAATCTTAATTCTTAACTTATCTTCAAGTATCAACTCTCAAACAAACTTCTTGGAGTTCTTATGAATTAGAATGTGTTGTTGATGTGGTCCGATGAGTGCAATCGAATTTTCATGCAGGTGAAATTGTACGAACAAGGTTGCTCATTAGTGTTGCATTGTAGTCGAGTTTAATTAGGAAGAACGAAGAGTTATTCCAAGGAAAGCAAGAAACTTTAACGCATTTTTATCTTCAAGGAAAAAAGTGTAAAAATTGTTTTAATAGGTATGGCGGACTCGATCACGGACATTTCCACAAGTGGGTAATGCTGTTTTAAATGAAAATGATTGATACTAATTAGCACGTAAAATTGCTCACACAAACACCCAGCACCCACCATGTATGCTTTCTATTTTGATCTGTTCCATGTCGAGGGCCTTTTGATGTATCAAATGAAGGCTTCTAAGTTATTAGTGGATTACTTGAAGAAAAAAAAGTTTAATGGACAGCCAAAATGTTGCTTGCATTCTTGCACGACTTATAAAATTTCAACACAAAGTTCATATTTCTTCAGCTGTTGCCATATAATCAAATAAGGTCCTATTTAAGCATATATGCAGAAGTTCAGTTTCCTGTAATCAGACCACAAATCAGTTTCCTGTAATCAATAGGGGCAGAAGTTGAAACCCTTTGCGATTTTGCTGTTCAGGGAGCCGGTTGGAAACGTTTCTCATTTAAGCATATATGCAGTTTCTCAAGTGATCGATCATCTGTACAAGAACACAGCACAATGTACGAACAAAACAGAACAGAGATAGTACCAACAGAGAGGTCTATTAGTTCAGTTTAGTTATTAACAATATCAGCATCTTCAATTTATCCCCAAACACTTTTTTAGCTGATACCAATCTCCCACACCATTTTGCAAGTCGGGACTTATTTACATTGACAATGTCCGAACTTTGGTCTTGTTCATACCCCTTGCTCAGCCAAGATCTTGTAGCTTGAAGACTCAGTCCCTTGTACTGTTTTTGATCCATTCTAGGTACTGGATGTTGCCGCCAGTAATGGGCATGGAAATTACTTCAGGCACACTGTGCATTACAAAAATCACAGGAGATGAGTAGAAAATCTCACTGTTAAATCTTACATCTATTTCAACTCCTTCACTTCAATATAAGGATGTTAACATTTGGCAACAGAGACACCAAATGCATAAATGATTGGGAACCTGGTAGCAAGTATTGTGTGTGCGTGTGGGTGTTTTGGTCCTAGGTGTGGGGAAGGTTTTTCACTCGTCTGTGGTGTGGTGGAGGGAAAGGTAGGTGTATGTGTGCAAGAGGAAAACACAACATTTTGCATTTAAGCAGAAGAGTGTGTTGCACAAGCTTTAGCTTATTTAAGCAGGAAAGTATTACAGAAGCCCCACTTACTCGTATTCGTGATTTGCCTTGACGTGCTCAGTCAGAGCTTCCAAAAGAGATTCCCTAGTCTTAATAATAAGCAGCTCCTCAGAATCTGTATGGACCTGGAAGAAACCACATAGAACTTTGGGGAAAGAACAGCTTAACAAACTTCTAAACCTCTTTAATGGAAGTTTAAGGCAGAAGGACTACCATTACCCCTTTACATTTTCAAATACGCGCATGTTTTCTGTTATACATATATATGGGAAACTACTCTTACCTCTCCCTGCCACTGATACACCGACTCGATACCTGCAACCAGAATACAAATGGTTTACCAAGATGTTAGATAAAGAAGAGATCAATGGGAACTTTTGTTGAAATAATATTTAATTCAACATTTAGTTGAAATTAGAATTTTGTTATCAAGAACACTTAAACATGATCCATGCTGTTAAGTGTTAATTTAGTTCCAGCATTACTTCTGTTCTTGTAAGAACATTGAAAGAGCACCTACATCATTAAGAAATTGTAGTGAGTAGATGCTTGGAGCAAGTTGGGCAGGCCCAACCCCAGCCCTAGACTGACCCAAATTCGTTACAAACATTGAGACTCGAATAATCTACCTTTTTTTTACCTTCCCGTGACAATCAAGCTGCACTTCCTAATGAAAGAGAAGTTCCGGCAGTAACTTCGTATACACTAAAATCCATGAGAAGTTGAGGCACTAAAAGGACAAATTCGTACATAAACAATCAGATGCATATAAAGAAAATTGAAAGGAAAGAGAACCTTGTAAAGTATATAAGTGATTAAACTCCAAGGTGGCACAGACAATGATATTTGACGCAGATCAAAATCTACAATAACCCAAATCAAATAGATTTTTCTGACGAACCCTAATCTGATGCCACACCAACACAAACACACAACCTTAAACTCCTTAAACAAAACACAAAATCATCAAACTCGTACGCTTGTGGAGACAGAGACCTTCTCACAGAATGGCGGTGGTGGATTGGCGAAGGCGAGAGAAATCGGAGATGGAGACAGAGACCGAGACCTTCCTAGAGAACAGCAGTGGTGGACTGGCTAAAGTGAGAAAGGAGTGGAGTGTTTGAATCAGTCATGGTGGTGAGAGGCTAATCTTCCACTTTTATACATTTTAAAACTAGGATTGATCTTCCAACAAGAGCAACTAAGGTTCTCACAGAATATGAACACAGTGGACTTCTCACAATATGGTGGTAGGTATAAGGGTTAGGATTTAGGTGTGTGTAATATCAACCGTTGGATTAGATTATTCAACAGTTAAGCTTTGGGGGTCTCTTTAATTTCAGGTCTAACCCAAGACCAACCCAAAATGCACTCAGATTTGGGATTGCCCAACCCAATTTCGGGCTGGGGTTTACTAATTCATAAATCGGGTTGGGCAATCTAAAACCTGGGTGCATTTTACTTATTAAAAAAAAAACCTGGGTGCATTTTGGGTCGTCTCAAATTAACCCAAACCCAACCCGAAACCCAAAATTAAACAAACCCCCAAATCTTAACCGCTCAATGATCTGATCCACTGTTGATATTACACACAACCAAATCCTAACCCTTAACCCTACCACCCTATTGTGAGAAGTTCACCATTTTTATCATTATGTGAGAACGAGAAGTGAGAACCCCTAGTTACTCTCAGTGGAAGATCAACCTGAGTTTTTCAATCTGTAGAAGTGGAAGATCAGCCCCTCACTGCCATGACCAATTCAAAAACTCCACTCCGTTATTGCTTGCCTTAACCAATCCACCACCACCATTGTTCTTTGAGAAGGTCTCTGTCTCCATCTCTGATCTTTGTCGCCTACGCCAATCCACCACCGCCATTCTGTGAGGAGGTCTCTGTCCCCAAAAACGTATGACTTTGTTGATTTTGTGTTTTGTTGAAAAGTTTAAGGGTTCTGAGTTTGTTGTTGGAGTTTAAGGCTGTGTGTTTGTGTTGGCGTCGCATCAGATTAGGGTGCATCAAAAAAATCTATTTGATTTGGGTTACGGTAGATTTTGATCTGCAAGCCTCACCTTGAAGTTTAATCACTTATATACTATACAAAGTTCACTTTCCTTTTAATTTTCTTTATATGTATGTGATTGTTTATATATGAATTTTTCATTTTTATTAATTGAACTTCTCATGGATTTTAGTGTTATTGCCTGAACTTCTCTTTCTAGAAATTTATATTTCCTTTCAGTGGATTATATTGCCTAAACTTCTCTTCCTTTCCTTTGTATGTATCAGATTATTTTAGCTTGACCTACCCAGTTGCATACTTGTTTGGTAGGATATTCACACAGAGAGAGAGAGAGAGAGAGAGAAACTGGGTCAGCCCGGACAAATCCGGGTTCAGTTGGCCTTGGGCTGGCCCCAACCCAACCCGAATTTGGGTTGGGGTAGGGCCTGGCCCAACTCGCACACTACTTTAGACCAAGATTGCCAAGCATAAACCCAATACCTACACAAGTAAAAATTTAATTCTATCTACAAGTATGAGCAGCCTTTAATAAATTGATCCCTTACTTGACTGAACAAAATATAAGAAAAGACAATATTTAAGGAGCAGTATGAGAGGTTGAAGCACATGCCTGGTACTCGGTTTACACATGCTGCAAGTTTTTCTTTGACTATGCTTTCAGCTAGTTTTTTACCTGCACCAATAGACTTGAGCTTTTAATACAATATAATATAACAGTTATAACTATCAAGGGT
>JAOTQH010238236.1:0-12983 GCA_025631255.1 Cornus kousa
TGATCCTTACGGTCTATAATGCGACACGGTGGCTCCACATATGTTGCATCCGGTTGCAACTCAATCTCACCCACATCTATATGCTGATAACGATCCTCATCTCGCAAAAATTTTCGCAACATGGAAACATGAAAAACATTGTGGACCTGATGCAAGTGGTCCGGAAGTGCTAACCGATAAGCTACAGCTCCAATCCGATCCGTAATCATAAAAGGACCAACAAAACGCGGTGACAACTTCCCTTTCGTCCCAAAGCGCATTACTCCCTTCATGGGAGACACTTTGAGTAAAACCTGATCTCCAACTTGAAACTCTAATGCACGAGTACGACGATCTGCATAACTCTTCTGCCTACTCTGGGCAGTGCGCATACGATCCCGAATAAGAGCGATCTTTTCAGAGGTGTCCTTAATAAACTCAGGACCTAAAAATCTGCTCTCGCCAACCTCCATCCAACAAACAGGAGATCTACATGGTCGGCCATATAATGCCTCAAACGGTGCCATACCAATAGTCTTTTGGAAACTATTGTTGTACGCAAACTCCACCAGTGGCAAGTAATTCTCCCAATGGTCCTTGAAATCAAGAACACACGACCGAAGCATATCTTCCATGATCTGATTCACCCTTTCCGTCTGTCCGTCAGTCTGAGGATGATAAGCAGTGCTAAGATGTAATTCTGTACCCAAAGCTTGCTGAAAGCTCTTCCAAAAGCCAGACACAAAGCTTGAATCCCTGTCTGATATAATAGACAACGGAATGCCATGCAACTTCACAATCTCGGTAATGTAAAGTCTCGCCAACTGTTCTGAAGTGTAATCAGTGCGAATAGGCAAGAAATGAGCTGATTTGGTCAACCTATCAACGATGACCCAAATGGAATTGTGATTCTTGAATGAATTAGGCAATCCCTCCACAAAATCCATAGAAATGCTCTCCCACTTCCACTCCGGTATAGGTAGTGGCTGTAGAGAACCTGGCGGTCTCTGATGATCAATCTTGACCATCTGACAAGTACTACACTTAGAGACAAAGATGGCAATATCCTTCTTCATACCTACCCACTAAAATTGCTTCTTCATATCCTGATACATTTTGTCTCCTCCTGGATGAACAGAAAACATAGAACGGTGAGTCTCAGTCATCATGTCCTTCCTCAACTCATTAGCAAAAGGTATTACCAACTGCCCTTTGTACCTCAAGCCTCCATCAGTCCCAACGTGATAGAATGGAACATTCCCAGAAGCTATCTCTGCAACCTTATCAATGCACTGCTAATCTGTGAGTTGTGTCTTTAATATCGTATGAATGATCGAAGGTGTAATTACCATACAAGCCATAAAAGCATCGGATAACTCATCAATTGTCTTCAAAGTATTCCACTTAGTAGCGAATAATGCAAAAAGACTCGTAAAAGGTCGGTGACTGAGTGCATTTGCCACCATATTTGCTTTCCCTGGATGGTACTATATAGAGAAATGATAGTCTTTCACAAATCTAACCATCGGCGTTGTCTCATATTCAGCTCCCGCTGAGTGAATAAATACTGCAGACTCTTGTGATCACTAAATAATCGAAAAGATTCTCCTAATAGATAATGCCTCTAAATATATAAGGCAAAGACTACAGCTGCCAACTCCAAATCGTGTGTTAGATAATTAAGCTCATGAGGCTTAAGCTTATAAGATCCATACGAAATTGGTCTTTCCTCCTGCATCAAAGCACACCCAAGACCTTGCAAAGAAGTATCTATGTAGACAAGATACTCGATCCTGCTCTGTGACGTAGACAGAACTAGTGCAGAAGTTAACTTGCTTTTTAGCTCATTAAAAGCTTTCTAACAATGTTCATCCTATACGAACCGTAAACATTTCTTAGTTAATGAGTGAGTAGTCCCGCTATCTTTGAGAACCCCTAAATAAACCTATGATAATATCCTGCTAATCCTAGGAAACTCTGAATCTTAGTAGGTAAAGTAGGCTATCCCTACTCTACCACTGCTAAAACCTTGGTCGGATCTACTGCTATCCCCTTCTCTGATACTATATGACCCAGAAACTTCACTTTTCGTTGCCAAAATTCACACTTCTCAAATTTGGCATATAATTGATGTTCACAAAGCATCTGCAACGCTGTACGAAGGTGTCTAGCATAATCATCCTCTATCTTAGAATAGACCAAAATATCATCAATGAACACGATGATAAACTAATCTAAATAAGCCCTGAAGACTCTGTTTATTAAATCCATGAAGGCTGTTGGTGTGTTGGTCAATCCGAAAGGCATGACATGAAACTCATAAGAACCATATCTAGTGAGAAACGCTGTCCTAGGAACATCCTACTCCCTAATCCAAAGTTGATGATATCCATAGCGTATATCAATCTTAGAGAAATATATAGCTCCCTGCAGCTGATCAAACAGATCATCGATCCTGGGCAAAGGATACTTGTTATGAATAGTAACCTTATTCAACTCCGTGTAATCTATACACAGGTGAAATGAACCATTCTTCTTTTTCACAAACAAAATTGGTGCTCCCCAAGGTGAAGTACTCCTACGAATAAAACTCTGACTGAGTAATTGTGGAATCTAATCTCTCAGCTCACGCATCTCCACTGGTGCCATCCTGTATGGTGCCCTAGCAATAGGCGTAGTACCCAGATCTAAATAAATAACAAAGTCTATCTCTCGACTAGGTAGCAACCCTGGAATCTCTTGAAAAATATCTGAGAATTCCTATACAACTGGTATGCTATCCAATGACACAATAATCTCCTCTTCGGTCTCCTCCTCCATATAAAACAAATATATGCTAGAAACCTCGTTAGAATGTGGCATAGCGATGACATATATATCCTGACCAGGTACAGTGAAAATAATAGACCTATCATAACAATTAACTTGTGCATGGTAGTGAGTTAACCAATCTATCTCAAGTATTACGTCATAAGTGTGCATGTCCAGAACCAATAGATTGGCGAGAAATCTAAGTCTACCAATATCTAATGTCACAGACCCATCACTCTCATGTAAGATAGCTGTATCGCCCATAGGTGTAGAAATACCATGAGGTCTATCACATACTCGCATCATCATCCCAGATAATACAAAAAAAATACTAGACACGAATGAATGTGTAGCACCAGTACCAAATAAAACATGACTAGATCTACCATAAATAGAAAACATACCCTCAACAGTCTGAGGTGCCTGAACATTATGTGGCATGGGGTTATACACCCTGCCATAATGCAACTGCTGCGATACCTGCCCCTATGGATGTGGTGGTGCTAGTAAAGCAGGATATGTCTGTCCCTGAATCCGTAGAATCTGTGAAGTAGATAAAGATAATGGTGCCCTCTGTCCTTGTTGCACATGTTATCCCTGTCCATGTCCTGGTTTAAGACACTGCCTGGAAGTGTGATCCAACTCCCCATAGGTATAGTAACTACCCTGGAAAGTGCCAAATTTCCTCCTCTATTGGTTCGCCTGTGGCTGACCCTGTCCTGCCTGTGGTCTCTCATACTGCTGCCTCTGAATAGATACCCCATCTCTGTGAGCATCTGAACCACCCTTGTGCTTCTTCTAAGACTATTGTCCCTAGAATCTACCGTTATCATTGTGTCAGTGTCCATTGCCATTCCCTTTCTCAGCTAACTGATTAGCAGAGTCTCTGTCACCTCACTTCTCACCCCTAGCCTGTTTGCAGTCCACAGTCAACTGATACTGTTGTAGAGCAACATCTACCACCTAAGCATAAGTAGTGTAGGCTGGAGTACCTGTAATAGATCGTTTAATAGACCACATAAGTCCCGTAACAAAGCTATTACATTTATTCTCCTTTATATCCACCTCTTCTGGAGCAAAAAGAGATAAGGGCATAAACTGTTGCTCATACTCTGCCACTGTCATGTTCCCCTACTTTAGATTAAGGAACTCTATCTTTATAGCTGTTGTAACTGCATATGGAAAGTACTTTTAATCGAAATGAGCATTAAACTGATCATAGGTCAATGAAGTCCTCTCTTCTGCGGTGGTAACTAACTCCCACCACTGGAGTGCATCTCTGATAAGGTTAAAGGTGTCAAGCATCTACTTCTGAACCTTTGTGCACTTAACTATACGAAGATGTCGCTCAATGTCATTCTTCCACTAGTGAGCAACTTTCGCATCGGTAGAGCCTGAGAACTCAGGTAGGCTCCCCTTTGTGAAAGAACTCTTAGCCTTCTCCCAAGGATCAATCTGAACCACTGGTACTGGGATGGGTGCCTACTGAACCTATGGCTGATTCCAAAGTACAGCTGTTATACCTGCTTCTATAGCCCAAGCAATGAGGTCATTTATATAGGAAGGAAACTCTAGATCCCCGCCCAGATTATGGCCCCAATCCTGAGACTCTAGAGTAGCCTTATGTACTTCCTCTTGCTCAATCTGCAACTGACCATCTTCCTCTTGAAACCCAAGCAATTATTTTTCCTCCATTTGCTGACGTCATAGGAATTCTTGCTGCCTACATGCCACTCCTCTTCGCTGCCAGTTTCTCTGATTATCCTATCTTCTTCTAGCGTTAACCATCCTATTAACAAAGAAAGACAAACATCAGCATGATTAAGCGGACCGTAAAGGAGTACAATGAATCCTAAACTTAGGCTCTAAATTAAAGAATATGCTACGTAGAAGTCTTAAAACGATAGATCCCTAGAAACACATGAACCTGGAGTGCTCTGATACTAACTGTGATACCCCTCAATTCTAGAGCCACGGTGATTAAGTCCAAGCACAGATCCCAGGGATACCAAAACAATTAAGTATATAAACAAGCATTTGATTACAAAAGAAATAATAATGACTAAATAACATAGCAGAAAAGAAAACTAAATAATAAATTCTATAAATGAAATATCCAAAACCTTTAATATCATTACAACTCAAGAATCCATCTAGTGGACCCCTAATGATAACCCAACTGAAAGGAAATAATCCCAAAACTAAAACATAAAGAGAATCCTATGTAGAAACGGAAGAATGATGTGGACTGTCTCTACTCAGCATGAACTAGCTCTATGTCTGAAACTGATGAACACCTGAAAAAAAAAAAATAATAGTGGGTCAAGCCCATAAACAAGTTGTTTCTACGACAACCCAAACAGAGACTGGAGAAACTATATATCTATAGCTAACCCATGCAATAACTATATAGGCCATAATATACATACATACTAAAGGAACCTCACTAGACTATAGGGTTGCCTCAACCCGAATAGTAGGCAACATACAAAATGCATATGTAATGGGTATGAGTACCTAGATCTACCAGGGCGCACAACCACACTATATCTAGCTACATATCCCTGGTAATATATGCACCCTATCCATTGATCTTGAGATTCAAGTTCATATCATGGCAAATGTCTATATATATATATCAAATCTAAATTAATCCACTATATATCATCCAACTTGTTCAGTTGACCTGACACAAATATAAGCAGGACTTAACATTTAGTTAATCCGTTCCCTTATAAAATAGGTTGGACTTAACTGATAAGTTAATCCATCCTAAGAGTGCCACCATCCCATACTTTTGCATTAAATTTATACAATCCAACAATTGATGTAACAATTTTAGAAGTACATCAAATAATCCAGAGTTAAACATAATAAAATGATATCATGCTATCACAAAATAGGAACAACTTATAATTTATTTAAGCTTCCTACATCACATATCCTACATGTACTGAATCTTAAACAGATTGATATTTTACTATACAATCACGCAAGCATTCTCCATATACCATTCACGATATACATTTAATCTTAATTATTAGAACAAATTAAAGACTAAGTCCATTCATTCCTCAAAGAATCAGATAACATGTGGTAATAAATTTCAGTTTGTTTAAAATTTATTTAATCTCATTCCTAGTCCTTATTTGATGTTTTAGACTCCTCAACTTCAATAAAAAAAATACAACGCTGTTTCTAAAACTTCTCCAGGTAAGGCTCGAGCTTTTGTCCTAATTGCTCGAGCATCCTACTTCAGGCTCGAGCATCCTACTTCAGGCTTAATCTTTACATCCAATTGCTCGAGCTTGTCCTTACAGGCTCAAGCTTTTCATCCATGGCTGAAGTTTGGTCCCCAAGGCTCGAGCACTATTTCGACAACTCAAATCCTGTTACGCAATTCAACCCAGAATTCTACTATGAACCCAAATATTTATTGTTTAAGGATTCTAAGGCATGTTTTTAGGTTCCATCAATATACAGATATGAAAATACATCATGTAAAACATGTAACAAATCATAAAGTAATCAAATCAAATCATGAATTTATCAATTTATACACAAGAACAATCAAGAAAAATATAATTTATAAAACCTACGTTCTAGATCAATTAAATTATAAATTCCAATTTTAATGGTTGTTTAAATAATCCTAAGATTAAAATAGAGATATAAATTCCACAGAGTAAAAGAGAAGTATAGAACAAGATCTTGCCTTTAGGGATTTGATAAAAACCCTAGCCTCCTTCTTCTTCTTCCTCATTTTTTTTCTCTCTCTCTCTTTAAAATATAAGTGATATATTTCTAGCCCCTTTTTCCAACCTTATAGTTATATATTTATAGGCTACATATTAACCCTTTTCATTTTCCCAATCCACATCCAATTAATAAAGAAAAATAAAATTTTAAAAAAAACTAAAAAGGTAACTAAAATATATGTTACGTATCATCTATGTATATTATTTTTATCTACATAAAATAAATACATTAGATTATCAACAAAGGACTTTCCTTAAATAAATATATGTATATTTATTTATATATACACACATACACTATCCATGGCCCATTAAACCTCTTATCCAAGTAGTCCATGAAACCGAATTAGTTAGTCCATGACTACTATCCATAACCATTAAAATTAAAATGAAATAAAATAAAATAAAATAAAACAACCATTTAAGACATTTAATTCCTAACCATTTTATTACAAGAAAATACCTAACATTTAAGAACACAAATACACATTAACTAACACATAATTCAACTATACAAGTATTTCAAATAAGCACATAATTAACTAATTCATATAAACAATTAAACAAATAGCCAAGAAATCAAATAAAGAATTAAAAATACAATTAAACCATTAATAAAATACCGAGACTATCCTTTTAAAATTAGGGGTATTATAATTTCTCACACATGATTTGGATACATTGACTTATATTGCATTTAAGAAGTTATACTATGAGAAGTACTTTCCGGCACCTAAGAGGAGTGAATTGAAGAAAAATTTTGATGGTTTGAAACAAAGAAACATGACAGTTATAGAATACGAGAACAAGTTTACATCATTTTTAAGGTTTGTACCAAGACTTGCTGAAGATGAGGAAGGAAGGATAGAGAAATTTGTTAATGGCCTTGATTTCACTATCAGTCCAATTGTAGCTACTGCAGAGCTGATAGAATATGTAAAAGCAATGAGAAAGGCCTTAGTTATAGATGCTGAGAACAAGGACAAAAAAGCCATTAAAGAGTCTTACAAGATTAACAAAGTATGGGTGCTACTTCCGAGGTCCAATCACAGAAAAGGCAGAAGAATGACCGTCAAGGTCCAGGGGACAGCAGTCAATTAGATTTACACCCATAGCATCGGTGTTTATGGGGTCTTCTAGACTGGATGTCACGAGTTACAAGTGTAAGCAGCTCGGGCATTACAAGTCGCAATATCCATAGATTCAGATGGCTACATGAGGATGTTTTAGGTGTGGCCAACAGGGCCACCGGGAGAGAGATTGTATATAGTAGAACAGAGGCTCAGGCAGGGGTGGAGGTCTACAGTAGAGACAAACTCAGTCAGCTATAGTTCAATCAGGGTTTCGACCGCCACCACCACCTCTGCCATCTCAGCTAGCTATGGCAGTTCAGAGTTCTCGGCAGGGTAGACAGGTTTCTTCTAGTACAACCACTCAACTATCTGGTTATCAAATAGGTGTTCCTCAGGGGTAGAGGACTTAGGGTCATGTATTTTCACTCACTCCAACTGAGCCACTATCCAGTCCTTCAGTTGTCAGGGGTATGCTTCTTGTGTCCCATTCTTGGGGTTGAGTGTTGTTTGATTCCGGTGCTTCTTTTTCTTTTATTGCTTTATCATTTACACGGGCATTGGGTTTGGAGGTTACTTAGTTAGATAGACTGCTTTGGGTTAACATACCTATTGGGGGTTCATCTACTCTTAGTAGAGTCTGTCAGAGTTATTCCATTACGATTGCCAGACGTGTTCTTGAGTTTGATCTCATCCTTCTCGAGATGACAGGGTCTGATGTCATTCTTGGGATGGGTTGGTTGTCTATCTTTAAAGCCGTTAGTGGTTACTTAAGGGGTAGAGTGTCAGTCTGTACCCCAGATGGGGATTGCTTTTGTTTTATGGGAGATCGGTGTACTCCTTTCACTCTTTCGTTTTATGGTGTTAGAGGATGGAATCGATAGACATTCATTTTGGCTAGCCTTTTAGCCGATGATGATGTTGAGATATGTGGGGTTGAGTATTCATTATCTGTGTATGATTTTCTTGATGTGTTCCCAGAAGATTTGACAGAGTTGCCTCCACAATGAGAGGTAGAGTTTGCTATTGATTTTATGTTTGGTACTATGCCAATCTCTATGGCTCCATATCATATAACACCAATTGAATTAGAAGAATTAAAGAAACAACTTGATGATTTGAGAGTGAAAGGCTTCATTCGACCGAGTGTGTCACCGTGAGGTGTAACAGTCTTGTTTGCTAAGAAGATGGATGGTTCTTTGAGGTTGTGCATTGATTACCAGAAGTTGAATCATGCCACTATCAAGAACAAATATCCTTTGCCAAGGATAGATGATCTATTTGACCAGTTAAAGGGAGCCAATTATTTTTTGAATATTGACTTAAGGTCTGGCTATTATCAGTTATGGGTTAGGGATAAAGATATCCTAAAGACAGCGTTCTATACATGGTGTGGACATTACGAATTCTTTGTCATGCCCTTCGGCCTGACTAATGCACCGGCGACATTCATGGACTTAATAAACCGTGTCTTCCACGATTACTTCGATCAGTTTGTGGTAGTTTTCGTGGATGACATACTTGTGTATTCACGGACTCGGGAGGAGTATGAGGTTCATTTGAGTATAATGTTACAGATTTTGTAGAAGCACCGGTTGTATGCCAAATATGAGAAATGTGAATTTTGGCTATAGGAGGTGAAGTTTTTGGGACAAATTGTCTCAGAAGGTGGAGTGTCAGTTGATCCATCGAAGATTGAAGCAGTTTTAAATTGGGAGCAGCCCAAAAATGTTTTTGAGATCCGGAGTTTCCTTGGCCTAGCGGGATATTGTCGTCGGTTTGTGAAGGACTTTCTCGTTTGGCAGCTCTTATGACTAGATTGACCTAAAAGGGAATCAAGTTTGCATAGAATGAAGCTTGTGAGTCTTCCTTTCAAGAATTAAAGGCAAGGTTGACTACAACCCCAGTGTTGGTGATACTTGAGCATGGCTTGGGTTATGTAATCTATTGCAACGTGTCACGTGATGGATTAGGTTATGTGTTGATGCAGGATGGTAGAGTAATGGCTTATGGGTCTCGATAGTGAAAGACTTATAGGCTTAACTACCCTACTCATGATCTGGAGTTAGCAGTAGTTGTGTTTGCTTTGAAGTACTAGAGGCCTTATTTGTATGGTGAAAGATTTAAAGTGTTCTCGGATTACAAGAATCTCAAGTACCTTTTCTCCTAATTGGCCTTGAACACCTAACAGAGGTGATGGGTTGAGTTCTAGGAGGACTACAACTTTGATTTGTAGTATTATCCGGGTAAGGAAAACGTGGTAGCAGATGCCTTAATCTAGAAATCTCTTGGGATTTTGGCTGGATTAGCTATTCGGAAGTGGAAGATTCTTAGAGACTTGACTGAGATGGGATTGTATTTCCAAGATGATGATGTTTGCAGTGAGTCGGCATTCTTGTTTAGTCTTGTGGCTCAGCCTACTCTTATCAGACGAGTGATTGAGTCACAGAGATAGGACTCAGACTTGGATTCCATTTGCACTTTAATCTCCAGTGACGAGACTGTAAAGGATTGGACCTTACATGCAGATGGAGGTTTACGATTCAGAGGTTTATTGGTAGTCCCTACAGTTTGTCATAAGGATGTTTTACGGGAGTTTCACACTTCCCGCTTTGCAGTTCATCCAGGTGGTACCAAGATGTATCAAAATCTGAGGTGTTAGTATTGGTGGAATGGAATAAAGAAAGATTTGGCACAGTTTGTGGCTAAGTGCCTTACCTGTCAGTAGGTGAAGGTTGAGCACCAGAGACCAGCTGGTTTATTACAGCCATTACTAATAGCATAATGGAAATGGGAGCAGATCGCCATGGATTTTGTGATGGGTCTTCCTTGATTACAATGTGGGAATGAGGCCATATGGGTCATCATTGATAGATTGACCAAGGCGGCTCACTTTTTGCCTATTTAGGCAACAGATGACGCAGAGGCATTTGGTATGTTACGTGTGAAAGAGATTATCAGGTTACACGGAGTTCCTACATTTATTATTTCAGATAGGGATGCCAAGTTTACTTCGAAGTTCTGGGAAGGACTTCAAACAACGTTTGGCTCAGCGTTTCATCTTAGTACGACATTTCATCTACAGACAATTGTCCAGTTAGAGCGTACCATTTAGATATTAGAGGATATGTTTTAGGCCTGTATCCTTGACTTGGGAGGTAGTTGGGAGGATCACCTTCCACTTATTGGGTTTACTTACAACAACAGTTATCAAGTGAGCATTCAGATGGCTCCATTTGAGGCGTTGTAGACAGACTGTGTAGATCTCCTATTTATTGGAATGCGGTAGGCAAGACAACCGCCTTAGGACCTGACATTGTACTCAAGACTACCAAGAAGATTAAATTGATTAGACAAAGATTGCTAGCAGCTCAGAGCCGACCGAAGAGTTATATAGATAGGCGGAGGCGACCGTTATGCTTTGAGGTGGGAGACCACGTCTTTCTTTGGGTTTCGCCACGAAAGGGGTTAATAAGGTTTAGGAAGAGTGGTAAGTTATCACCATGATTCATTGGGCCTTGCGAGATCTTGGACAGGGTAAGAGAGGTTGGCTACAGGCTTGCTTTGCCACCACAGTTGGATAGGGTCCACAATGTCTTTCATGTATTGATGTTACGGAAGTATGAGCCGGATCTATCCCACATTCTTGATTAGGCTGATATGGTCATTGATGAGGATGTTTCCTATGAGAAGGGACCAGTTCAGATCCTTAACACAAGACAAAAAGTGTTAAGGGATAAGACGATATCATTGGTGAAGGTTCTCTGGAGGCATCACAGAGAGGAGGTTACTTGGAAGCTTGAGTAGGAGGTTTGCTCTAAGTATCCAGTATTGTTCTCTTCCCCAGGTATGAATTAATTTTAGGGATGAAATCCCTTTAAGTTAGGGAGATTGTAATGTTCTTGAATTTTGTTATTTTCCAATTTTTGGAATTTTCTGACCTTCGTGGGTATCTTCACCATTTTCTCGTTTTACGTGCTGGACACCGTGGGGTGTGTCTCAGAGAGTTATTTGGGACATTTCCTTGAGTATAGGACCCTTAGAAATGTAACGGTTGCCATTTCAGCATTTTTTTGTTTTTTGAGCCGGAAAGTCCCGTGTGGTACCAGCTACCGGAATTGTCGAGTATGAGGGTTTAAGTCACGGGTCCATTGTATATCATGTGTATTTATTTTGTGTATGTTTGCATTGATGTGGTTTAAAATTGTGTGGTTGGAATTCATTTTACATATATATATTTATATATAAAGGAAAAAGGTGGATATTTTGACTTAGTGGTGGGATCCACTCCCCACTCACTTTCTTTTAATGGCTATTAGGCCATTGTATGGCCTCAATTTTTTCTTCCTCTCTCGATAACTTCTCTCTCTCTCTCTCTCTCTCTTGTCGCCTTCATTTTTCTTTTTCTTCTTCAAGGTTTTAAGGCTTGGTTGAAGCCTTGTCTTTGGGAATTTGGTGGTACTCCTTTAGGTAAAATCGGAGAGTTAGTTGAGGCCTTCATTGTGATAGAAGCTGATTTCAGTTTGGAGCACTCTTGATTATGAAACTAATGAATTGGAAAAGTTGTAAATTTTTTAGTATGTGAACTTGTATGTGTTTATATGTTAATGCTTACTTGTACATGATTTCGTGCATAAACTACATGAGATATTGGTGTTTGTTGTATTAGACTTTAAGGCATGCTATAATTCTAGTTGACTATCATTGATACTGTGATAATATTATTCTTGATATGATGTTGAAATTGAGATTTGACATTGATGACCATTGCATAACATTCCAAGATACAAAGAATGGTTTTGGGAAAAAGAAAAAGAGGGGTTATTCTTAGAAAGTGGGGTTCTTTCATAGGAAAGGTGTTTTCTTTTTCTTTTTCTTTTTTTTATTTTAAATTAACCAGATTTCGCGAGTCTGGGCTAGTGATGAGCGCTGAAAAACACACTTTTAAACCTCTTAAGCTTGAGTATTCTAGGACATTTATCTATCTTATTTACCCATTTTAGTACTTATTTGTATTTTTGTCTATTTCAAGTCAATAATGTTAAAATAGGTTAAAAATGGATTCTTAAGGCCTTTTTGGAGTCAAACTAAGTCTTGGTGAGGATCCGGAGCGAAAGGAGGCTGATTTGGACCAAAAAGAGGCTGATGTTGAAAAGCTGCCAAGTTGGATCGATCCAACTTTTTCAGATATTGATCAGAAAAGTGAGATCGATCAAAGTTGGATTGATCGAAAATCAAAGTTGGATCGATCGAACTTTTGCTGAAAAGTTGGATCGATCGAACTAAATTTGGATCGATCGAACTGTGTATGTCCTGGCAACAAGCTGTCTTTTGCCTATGCGGGCCCAAAAGTCCACCAACCAAA
>JAOTQH010238263.1:0-12982 GCA_025631255.1 Cornus kousa
ACACAGACAATGGACAATGGACAATGGACAAGTAAAGATAAAAATATAAAATAAAAATAAAAGTATAAAAGAAAAGTAAAGATAAAAATAAAAAATAAAAAACAAAAATAAAGTACAAACTAAATAAAACAAAATTCTTCCAAACTCCGAAAACACCAGTACACACTGATATTGGGATTTTTTTTTTTTAAACAGTGTTGGTACGAAAAAAAAAAAAATGAAATAAAAAAATATTAGTAGAAAATAGTAAACTGAAATCTCAAAAAATTCAAATCCTTGTTCTACAAATTCTGAAAGTTTTAAAAAAAAAATGTTTAGAGATATATATAGAGAAAAAAGTTTCAAAAAAAAAAATATATATATATATATAAGGTAATGTGCATATAACACCCCTAGACTATGATATTAGTAGCATATATACCCCCTTGGGCATTTTCGAAAGAGTAAAAGAACAAAACGGGTATTACAACACTAATTTATGTCAAGGGGGATATTTTTGCACAATGTTTTGGTGCTTTTTGCATACTTTTTCAAATAGGGGATAAAAGTGCTACGCGGAGTATACTTTAGGGGTGTTTTCTGCACTTGTCCCTTATTTTAAGGATGCTAAGACGGATAAACAGAAAGATCAAGACAGGATCAGATATGGTGCATCATAGTAATTTGTGCATGCTTTTAGGGGATGAATGATGGTGTAATGTGATATTGTTTGTTACATGTTGAAAGAGCTAATTTTGGGAGATATCTGAAAATATGGATTAAAATCAACCAAAAGCTTCAATATTTCTCGCATCCATGGAAGACAAATTTCTGGTATGCTGGAAGGTGGAACATGATTAGTTTGGGGGATCGGGTGCAAATCAGTAGTTAATGGGGAAAGTTAATGGGGCCAAGGTGAAAGGGCTAAAATTCCCACGGGAAAGATTACTATGGGCCGAACGGTGAAAGGTCGGCCCAAAAGAGTAGGATTTGCCCAAGCCATCATGTCAGTTGGGCCAGCCAGCAAATTTGAAAGGCCCATCGACCCAGAAACATGGACACCAAGGAAAGGGAATTAGGGCAAGACAGTGAGAGTGTAAAGAGAAAGGAGAAAGAGTGAGAAGAGAGTGTATGGCATAAAAACTGGCCGTTTATAGAAAAGGGCATTTTTTGTACCTACAATTAGCTTTTGCCCACCCGAGTAAAAACAAGGCACTGTAAAGAATTATTTTCAATGAGGAAATTGAGACGACATATATTTATAGACAGAGGGCACTTCTTATGCTGTTACAAGCAGAGAGTGCCGAAAATTATGAATGCAGTGGTGACAATCTCTAGAGATTATGTATCCTAAATCTCTTACCAGGGCTGCCAGGCCAAAAACACCTTAGAAGCTCCTCAACATGCTGCGGCACTACATATGCTCTCTTGGATTCATTAAATGGGTGGCGACACAGAATCCTTTCCCCTACCTGCAAATAAAGTATGAAAAAAATAATAATAATTGAGACACTTCCATGTATTACTCAATTGTGGAGTTACTTCATACAAATCACAATAACACGCACTTAAAGCGGTGGACATCTAAGTCTTGTTTCAAGATGAATCAACTACTACTAACCTTGTAGGCGTTCGTTATTTTCTACCATATTAATATGGCCTCTCTACCCTCTATACAAGCTTCTGAAAAAAATTTACTGTCCGTGTGTACATGAAATAACTGACATTTTTTTTTTTGATAAATGTACATGAAATTACTGACATGGTACTATGGATATTCATATTAAAGAATAGCCCTTCGAAGTCTGCCTAATTAAATACTCCCATACCACTTCATACATTAAAGAAAATACCATCTATCATTTTTTAGGCAGTTGAACTCCCAACTTCCTTTTCAAAACAGTTATTCCAACTGAATCCATCAATAAAAGGATTGTTGCCTAGAGAAAGGTTCTGTGACATGGATACCGTGTTCCATTTTTTTTCGAAGGTATCCTTCCATATTGAAGGCAAGTGGAGTGTACAATCTCATTCAGCATTTTTGGTCCACATAATTGTGCCATGATGGGGGCATATAAGATATAAAAGAAGAAGGACGAGAACAATTAGGTTTAAAGGGAACTAACACACAACAGATTTGGCTTTATAAAAGATCCGTGAGAAAAATGTGAAATTAATATTTCTCAACCGGACTTCAAAATAGTTCGATCAAAAGCTACAACAATGCAAAATCCAATCTCTCTGTGAGGCGGGAAATCTTATCACAAGGTAGTGATCTGAGTGGATGAAGTACTATTAACAGTTGAGACAGCCAGCATATCTGAGTGAATGAAGCATAAAAACATCTACCATTCCCAAGAAGATTAATAGATATGCAGCATCTATACAGTACGTAGATAAAATACCTTAGGAGGTGGTTCATTTTCCCCTGTCATAATGTCTACAAGGGGGTAACCTTCTTTCCCATACAATCTGTAACACCGTTTTTTACATGGAATAGTGACCTAAAACCAGAGAACAATTTAACCTCCATAATCAAAAGCGGAATACTCATAAAAATTTTCAATAGCACAATAAAACCTTTGAAAGATCTTCAGAAAGTTTGATACGAGGCTGATTGTTTATTTCCACAAGCTTGAAAACACAACCTAAAGCGGCTTGAGCATAGCATGTAACCAAGTAGGTTCCAATACCAAATGCATCAACCTCGTGACCCTGTGCATGAAAAAAGTTATTAAATATAGACAAATAGGCCCAGAAATAAAAATTCCTCTCCTTTTCTTCCTTTGTGCAGTGAAAAGGAGAACTATAAAAATCATTACAATATAAAATTTGACAATCAATAAATTGAGACTGGAAAATTCCAATGGTACATAATTCATAATCCATCACAACAAATTTTGGCCATCTGCCATTGTGTCTATTAATGGTTCAACTTTGTTTTGAACAATACACAATTTCATAGTGAATGATTATGGGCGTTGCAAACGAAGTACGAGCAGTAACTAAACCGAAAAACGGAGCATCACCAATAACATAATTACATCCTTCAGCTCGACATGATGTGACAGTTCATTGATAGTCGATGCACCATCTCATATTTTTTATTGAATCAAAGCAATACACATGTTTCCATTTCCTTTTATAAGTGCAAGTGTATAATCAACTTTCTGTTTTTATTGTCAATAATTATGTTACTCAAATATTAATTTAAGGAAGACATAAAGGAAGATTTTCATTTTATGTATGTAAATAGCCAAAGAGATTCCCATGTACGTAGCATGAAAAAGATTAATGCCAAGAAAAAAATAAAAACATGCATCGAATCAAAACAGATAACACAGATCAAGGCTGAAAATGAAAACTATCCTCCTGTTATAAATGGCAGGAGGTGTGATGTCGCAAAGGCAATACTGGTCAATTGGATGACATGAAGGTCAGTGTCACTGATATAGTGCATGAAGGTCAGTGTCACTGATACAGTGCTTGGTTTAAGAATTTTCAGCAAAAACTTCTTAACTGTTGCTTGAGTTCTTTGAAGTCAAATAAATTAATGGGTAAAAGCACATTGGTACATTGACTATGCATCATCATTTCAACTTTTAAAAAGCATATTTTATATTTTGCTCTTATTCTTTTCCAAATATTTCTTGATTCAATCACAAAAAATCTGCATACTCATGATGTGATTATAGACTCATCGTCACCTTCAAAGTTTCAACTACTCGGTCAAAGGTTATAATGCAGAAGAAAATAAAGTTCAGAAGACAGGCCTAACCATCGTGTACCCATAGTATGGTACTTTTCAAAATAAATAGAGATCTTTGATAAAATCTAATTGCCAATTTCTCGTTATTGTGTTCTCAAATAGCAGGGTCGCTTGATAATATGACTTCATAAGCTGCAAAGTAAATTACTGTCAAAGCTTCAATTAGTTAATCAAAGATTATAATTCAGATGGAAATAAAGTTGAAAAGACGGCCGTTAACCCCGTGTCACCCATAGTATAGCATTTTTCAAAATAAATTTTGATTTTGGAGAAAGTTTAATTGCCAATTTACCATTATTGTGTTCTCTAATGGCAGAGTCACACGATATTATGAATACATAAGCTGCAAAGTAGACCAGTGAACAAAGCCTTGTGTATTTGTAAACGGTTTTAATTGAAAATAGATCAAAACGAGAGATAGCTTCACTGAAATATAACAATTCTATATTGTTAGATGACATTATTGTAGTATTATTTTGTTATCAAGGGTATTATTGTACTTAACTGGTTTTAATATATAAGAGGGAGGTATTGTAGAAATCCCTAGAGATGTACAGATTTTTCACAACAATTCTTCTCTCTTCTTCTCATCTAAAACCCTAAAACTAGTTGCACAAACTTCAACTTATACAATTTTCTCATAGAAACAAAATAAAACAAGCCAATTATCACGTCAGGCACTCAGAAGTAATTGGAACACCCCAGAGAAGTGGCCTTTCAAGTGAATTTATTAGACAATAAAAACACTGCCAGGTTATTATTAAATGGAGGGAATTTTATTAACCATAACATCATCTAAATACACCACATCCATGTAGCTTGCTGACTGACTGCAACTATTGGCATCAAAGCATTCATTAGAGAAGAAAGTCCAATTGCTTATGGTGGTACACTTCCGATTATTTCTATTGATTGCCTAAAACAATATTCAGAAACTTTTCAATTGACAGCAAGACATTAACGTGGTTTTAAGAATATGAATAATTTGGTCAGTAGCACCGTCAAATTAGAAATCTTACCTGTTTGTTTAAAGCATCTAAAGTTTCCTCATTAAGGTCATTACTAGCAGTAATATTCAGCTTCCCAAAACCAGGCACTCTGAGTTCCTTTTCGATAGTGCAAAAGAATTTCCGTGCCTCACAAGACAAATATGCAAGGTCACCAGAGTCTAACCTAATACCTACTGCTTTGTACCTGCACGCCATCTAAACTCAGCAATGAACAAATGGATATCTGAAAAAATGATGTCATGAAAATGTACACAAATGATAGGAAAGTAAAAGGGAAAGAGAGGTAAGAAGAAAACAACAAACAATAATAGGTAATATGGATATACATTTCTCAACACCAAGAGAAAAATGGCAAAAGCAAAGACAACTTGATGGCAGAAGGTGTTTCTCAATGCACAACAGGCACGGCACATTTGCTCCACTCAAATAGCATACTTTTAGAATAATTTTTTATTTGATCAAAAATAAATAAATAAATAAATTTTACTTCAGTTACAAAAAATTCCTAAATTTTGCCTCAATCTAGTCTTATCTTAATCAGGCAGGAATTGTTAACGCAAAGTTGTTCATGTACCCAGTATATTCCTCTGTTAATATTTTGTATACAACTAAATGAAAGGTAGATTATAAAATAAAATGTGATCATAATGAAGACTATACTCTTAATAGTGCACAATTAATCACCATCTAGAAATATATTTTATCCTTACTGTATCGATTCCAGTACAAATTCTACTAAAAACTGTGTGTTATTGCAGAAGAATTACGGAAGAAAGGCTTCCCAAAAGTATGAAATTCAACTAATTTCAAAATTAACAAATTTAAATGTAATTTGGAAACCATTTCAAGCAACCCATCTGATGCCCTAAGGAATTGTTACTAACAGATATTAGCATTTCACTATGCATGGATTAATTTTTTAGTTTGAAGTTCTTATTCTGCAGAGGAAATAAGGTCCTGAAAGCTAATAAATGTCCATTTAGCATAAAGTTATATAGTAAATTCAATCCAGGCCAGCTACAAATTCTGTTTGCCTCGTGCTAAATGTTTTATCCTTCATGTCAGTTGAGAGACAATGTAAAACCTTTCTCAAACCTCTTGTGAATATGGTAAAATCAGATCCATTTAGTCGACTCCAACTAGATGGGACAATCAGTTAAAGGAAATGGGACAAGCTTTCTTGAGTACAGTTAAGTCCAGCAATAATAATCACGATAATCAAATCATCTTAATCATTTGTATGCTATACGCTTGTTAATCCAACTCTTCAGAATGGACAAAGCAGATTTATTTTAATTCCCCTCTGCCAAATTGAATTCATTTGGTAGGGTACTGCAAGCATAAAGAGAAACGTTGCTACTGAATGAGAAACCCACAGGTGGTGTAATATTCAAAAGATACATAAATTGGTCATTAAAACAGAATTCCTGCACAAAGAGACATTAAATGAATAAAGATGCCAGCACATGACTATATGTGTGAACGTTATAGACATACCCCAAATCATTTAGTGCCAGAGCAACTGCACAAAAATTAGGTATTCCACTCTTCAGGACCTGATAAAAGGGATGCATCACCATTGGGTTAGAGAAGCCAAAGCAGTGAGTCAATTTAGACTCACCTACATGAAGAGAGTGACTGTACAGAAGTTAAAACTGCACTATGATTATGAATTAGCAAACCAAGATATATCAACTACCATGAAATGCAAAACAACAGAAAGTATGTTGACAGTTATCATTATCTACTATCTAAAGCATAAGCATACGATTATGAATTAGCAAACCAAGATATATCAACTACCATGAAATGCAAAACAACAGAAAGCATGTTGACAGTTATCATTATCTACTATCTAAAGCATAAGCATACGTCATACAAAGTAAGCAAGGGCAAAAACCAAGTATACAAGAGGTGTATAAGAAGCAAAGAAAGCCAAAGTTCTCAACAAAAATGTTGCAAGTCAATACTGTCAATGTAAGATCCTCTTAAAGCTCACAAGGAAGAGAAAATTTGAAGAGTACGAAGCAAAAACACACTCACAAGTCACAAGAAAATGTTCTGCAACTCTACAGTTGGGAGTTGGATTGTCATCAAACTATTCAAACATAGTAATTATGGTTTAAATAGAAAATCCTTATGACGTAACCCAATTAGAGTTACAAGAGTAGCTTGGAAGGAAGTTCACTAGAAGAAAACCACTCAAGTGAGCAGTATTAGCTAAATGATGAGAACCCTGACTTTAATAGCTACTTTAGAGCATAACATATAAAATAAAAACAACTTTCAATAGTGATTTATAATCTTTTTCCTTCTTTTTTTAACAGATTACATTGAAATTAATGGTCCAACGACCAGTTCAACAGCAAAAGCTCGAGCCAGCCTCTACTCCACCGAATTAATAGAGATTCCCGCTTGGATTTCAACAGCATATGAGTTAAAGAACCTTTTCTCTTACCTTTTGAAGGAAAATGAAAGAAATTAAAGAAAAAAAAGATTCCCGCCATTCCTGGAACTGTCTTGGAAAGGGCAAGGACACTTTCTGCAGAACATTTCGGAAATGAAAAAGGGGGCACTAAGCTGATTCATGCATAGTTAGAAAATAAATGTAATACGTCAAAATTTGAAGATCAAACATCACCTTAACCAAATTAAGTACATATGGAAAATATCAAGTGTTTAATGCTAAACAACGATGGATAAACAAAAGATTGCATTCAGGCAGGTAACTGGAAGTTATATCAGATATACAAGGAATACAAGGCTAATTTAAAATAAAAATAAAAAAATATATACTTACATCATATGTGTCTACAAGAGCTAGAAAATTTCTAGGGAACGCTAGGGCATATGAGGTGAAAGCTGCTAACTCGCTCTGATTTGTCTCAGAAAAAATGCCACGAGATACATGTGACCACTGAAAAGTATCCACAAACAGAACAATTGAGAAGTAAGACATGAAGAGCCTAAAAGATTAAGATGCCCATGGAATTTAATTTTTTCATGGTACTAATGAATTTATTTAAAAAATCCCATTGCAGAGGCGAACAGCCTTTCTAAAATTACACAGTACAATTACAAAAACAAATACAAGCTGAAAATTATACATATATGCATATGCAAAATCCAGAGAGAGAGGAAAATGATGAGAGTAAAGGAAAATATTGATTCTCTAGTCTTTTCCATTTAGAGTGAAGAAAAAAATTCAAAAAAGTTAATTTCTCGCCACGTAAACAAAATAAATCACCTAACTTCAATCCAACAAAAATTTACATAAAACAATATTACCAAGCCTTTTCCCAAATATACCTAAAACAATATACTAATGGAATTTCCAAGAGGAATGCCAGTTATGATCTTTCACATTTTAGCTCTTCTTTCTTTTCCTCGATTTTTTTAAATTAAGATTTTGCATGCTTATTTTTAACCCTTGGAAAGGGAAAGTTTTAGAGGAAACTTTGCACTAGGCATAGAAATTTGGGGCCCTTGGGAAACATAAGTTAAATAATTGTACTCAACAGGTTGGCTAGCACACATGTAACTTTGGTACACAAACCATCTCCTCTTTCTGTCCAAAATCATCACGTATACACCAGCTAGTTTTTCTAAAAATGACCCAAACTCCCACTAAAGTTATAACAATTTATTATCATTCAACATTCACTTCCATGTTTTCTACAATTGGGCATTTATAATTATTTACAGTCCTATATTGCATAAATTTATAATTACTGTTTAAATGATTTATAATTTTTTGTTGCACTTAAAAATAATGCATATTTTATTACTCCCTTTAGCCCCAAAGTAAGCATCCCTCTTAGGAATTACTTTTTAAGACGGTATGCATTGAATGCATTTACACTTGAGTGAGAATAACAAGTTTTTAAGAGCACCTTTATTTTGCTTAGCCATGTTTGCACCAGAGTAACAAAATCCTCGCAAGCACTTGAACCATCACAACTCCGAAGTGACTTGTCTATGATCTCATCAGGGCTCTGCAGATCACAGGATTTATAAGATTAGAGGGGGAAAAAAACAACTCATGCAAGAAAGAATACATGGATAACAGAGAATCAAACAAATATATATATAATTTTTTTTCCCTGAACAGTTAAAAATACAGTGTCCACTGGACAAAAATAATATAATGATGCATATGATTACTGTCTAATTGAATTGCGTATATTAAAAAACAATTAATAACATCACAGTCAAATACCCATGAAGGTTGCATCATAACAAAAGAAAGAGAATATGACAAAATATTTGGTAAGAAATGAAGGAGGAGGACAGCAAACCAAGACATGAACCAGAATCCAAAGAACATGGATGAAACACCGAAGTACTTGAGACGCATAGTTGCACATAAATTAACACGTCTAGCAATTCAAAATGTATTTTTTCATTCAGCTTGACAACATCTCTTCCCCCACCCCTTCAAAACTCTACAAGTGTCTCGCAGATCTGGTAAAATCACTAAAGCCAATCAACCATTTAATGCAGCCTTTTTTCAACCACTTAATATCATAAATAGCTGTAGCGGTGAAACCTAGAGTGCATGAATACAAAACAATACAAAAGACCGATGCATATAAAACAAGATCGATGGGTATGATCTTTTCCAAAATACAAAAGACCCTTGTGGATAACTTCTTGCTCCATGACTTACCATGAAATGGACACCAACACAAGTTTTCGCCTTAAAATGATTGACATGGAAAACAAATAAGTATCATGAAGAAATTGACACTATCAATCTAGCAGCAAAACCGAGGTTTCTTTTGTTGTCAGGGGCTTATTTGTTATTACTTATATAATGTTGGAGCTTATGTATAATTTCTTAAACTTGTTATTATAAATAGAATGTGTTGGAAGGATGAAAGTATTCTTTCATTCTTTCTCTCTTTCCCCATCTCTCTCTCTTTTTCTCTCATCCACTTTCTTCTCTTTTTCTTCTTCTTCTTTATCACTTACTCTTGATTTGATTATGTCTTAAAGTCAACATGGTATCAGAGCATGGTTT
Source organism: Cornus kousa (assembly GCA_025631255.1). Taxonomy (NCBI): domain Eukaryota; kingdom Viridiplantae; phylum Streptophyta; class Magnoliopsida; order Cornales; family Cornaceae; genus Cornus; species Cornus kousa. Next base: position 9,782 of record JAOTQH010238263.1, read on the forward strand.
GTAAAGCTCTAGGTGTGTAGTTGAAACCCTAGGGCAAGTTTGTGTAAACCCTAGTGGATGTGAAGGGTATTGAAGAAATTCCAAGATGGGATTTGTTTGCAAGCAAGTAGTGTTAATCACATCCACATGTACCGAAAGTGTTTAGTTGTGTTTGTTATGTTCACATTCATCATCGCAAGGGTAAAATGGACCCTAAGGCAATCCAATGTGTCTTTCTTGGATACTCCGCCACTCAGAAAGGGTATATCGATGTTATAACCCTACCACTCGTCGTCGCTTTGTCTCCACGGATGTTACATTCTTTGAGTCTGTTCCTTTTTTTTTCCACTGCTTAGGATTCTCTACAGGGGGAGACTACTATACAGGTAGAAAATCCGTTGTCCATTCAGAGGGAATGCCCCCTTCCTTTGCCTATTCCCATTCAGGGGGAGGTTCTTACTTAGGTGCCTATGTCTAGTCCTCATAACACTAATGATTTGCAGCAGGGAAAACAACCAATTGTCTACACTATGAGGGCAAAACAAGTAATTGACTCACCCCAGGACCAAGAAGTCTCCCTCGATCCAAGTAATTCCTAAGTTGACATTGATACTCCTGATTCTTTTCCCAATAGCATTCCAATTGATCTTGATGTCCCTATTGCCTATCGTAAGGGTGTTCGTAGTTGTACAAAGCATCCCATATCTCAGTTTGTCTCCTATGATACCTTATCTCCAACATATCATGCTTTCACTTTGTTTATGTCCTTTGTATCTGTTCCTTCTAGTGTTTCAAATGCTCTTAGTCAAACTCCATGGAAGAAAGCTATGCTTGAAGAAATGAAGGTCCTTGAGAAGAATGGTACTTGGGATATTGTTCCATTAACTAGGGGTAAGAAACCAGTAGGCTGCAAATGGGTCTACACAATAAAGTATCACGCAGACGGAACAATTGAGAGATATAAAGCTTGCTTAGTTGCAAAAGGCTTCACTCAGACTTATGGAATTGATTATTTGGAAACATTTGCTCCAGTTGCCAAGATGAACTCTATACGTGTTCTTCTTTCTCTGGCAGCTAATTTGAATTGGCCCTTGCATCAGTTGGATGTAAAGAATGCTTTCCTTCATGGTGACTTGGAGGAAAAGGTGTATATGACTATGCCACCAAGGTTTAAGCTTGCCAATGGTCAGAATTTAATGTGCAAGCTAAATAAAGCCTTGAATGGGTCAAAGCAGTCGCCACGTGCTTGGTTTGAGAGGTTCAGGACTGCAGTGAAAAGAGTGCAGTACACACAGAGTTAAGCAGATCATACTCTCTTCATTAAGAAGCACTAGGGCTGCACCACTGCCCTTATTGTATATGTTGATGATCTTGTTATCATTGGAAATGATCCAAAAGAGATTCGTTGAATGAAGTTATTCTTGGGGATAGAGTTCGAGGTTAAAGACCTCAGATCATTGAGATCTTTCTTGGCATCGAGGTGTGCAGATCGAAGAAAGGGGTGTTCATTTCTCAACGGAAGTATATGTTAGATTTGTTGGCTGAAACATGCAGGCTTGGAGCTAGACCTATTGATGTTCCCATTGAGCAGTACCATAGGCATAATAATATAGATGGAGACCCATTAGATGATGTGGGAAGATTTCAGCGATTGGTTGGGAAACTGATTTACTTATCTCTCACGCGCTAAGATATTGCCTACGTTGTTAGTGTGATTAGTTAGTTTATGCATGCTCCACGTACACCTCACCTTGAGTCAGCTCATTATATTCTTCGCTATCTCAAGGGTTCACCTGGTAAGGGGATATTGTTTGGCAGTCATGGCCACTTGCATGTTGAAGCCTATACTGATGCTGATTGGACAGGGTTTGTGACAGATCAATGATCTTCTTCAGGATATTGTACATTTGTTTGAGGTAATCTTGTTTCATAGCGAAGCAAGAAACAGTCTGTAGTAGCTAGATCTAGCGCAAAGGCCGAGTTCAGATTCATAGCACATGGAGTTTGTAAGTTGTTACGGCTACGTACGATGTTGGGTGAGCTGGGTGATCCTGTTCACGAGTCAATGAAATTGTATTTTGACAACAAGGCTGCTATTAGCATTGCCCACAATCCAATTCAACATGATAGGACAAAACACATTGAAATCAATCGACACTTTATCAAGGAAAATGTAACGACCCGAACACGAAGGTCCGAATCGCTATCCGAGTTCTTACTTGAACCTGAGGTCATCTAAGATTCGTGAATGCGAGTCACACATCCATACTCCTCCAGCTTCTTGAAAACATAAAGATAAAGGGTGAGCTCAACAGCTCAATAGGTAATGCCTAAAACACCGGCTTTGGACTCCCTTGAGCCAACAACCGAAGAACGGGAAGAAGAAGTTGGGATCATACACGGGGAATTATCAAAATCACGATACATGTCATCCAATTCAAAAGACTATCATCTCATAACCAATCATTTTCATAAATGTCAAAATGCCATGAAATGCAATGCCTTCCTGACCACAGTCCCGGCCCAACACAACACACCGAAAACCGCTAACCGACTTTACCAAGGCAAGATTGATAGCTATCCCTAGTTCAAAATCCGGCAACCATTTCGGGCCTAGTATCAACTATTTCACGTCCAAATCCGAAACGCGCTCTCTCTAGGTCGAGTTAGCCCCGGGCTCGTGAAACCCGATTCCATTTACAAAACCTTTTCTCACAATCCTTTCCAAACACATTTCTTTAAAAAGAATCATTTCAACCTCATTTTTTCCAAACCATGCCCATGCCATGAATGGAATCATGGATGAATGAAATTGACGTACACGTGCTTGCAACTTCATCAATTTAGCCATGCATACTCTGTGACGGCCCTGGTTTTTCAATCCAGTGCGTCCTGTGATGAACCGAAGGTTTACCCAATAACAGATCCAAATACGGAAGCGAAAGATCGAAAATATGACAAGTAAGCCCCCAAGGGCAAAATAGTCATTTAACATGGAAATGACGTCCCTACAATGTATATTATTCCCAAAACACATCCATGACTCCCCGTGAAGTCACAAAACTCAAAAGAGAGTAGTAGAAGCGAATTATGAGAAAACCGGACAAGAATATCCCCAAGGACAAAATGGTCATTTCTGAAAATACACAATCGGGTGCTACCAAGCACATCACTGCGAAGACAGAGAAAAATTAATCAAGTTAGACTCAAGAATCACTTGAT
>JAOTQH010238274.1:0-12981 GCA_025631255.1 Cornus kousa
ATTAAAAATTAAACTAATGATGACAAACAGAAAAAAGAAGAAAATCAAAACCCTAAATTGAAAATCAAATCCCTAAAATAAAAAACACAAATCCCTAAACTGAAAATCAAATTCATAACAAAACTAATCCAACCAACAAAATCAATAAACAAATTTGCAACCAAACTCATCCATAACCAAAAACTTGCTACAGAAAAATACAGATTTGTGTTTACCTGAACAGATGGAGCTTGAAAAAAATTGAGCAAGAGTCTGGATGCAGAGGAGAGAAGTGCAACGTTGCAAGAGATCTTGTAGAGAAAAGAGGAGCGAGATGCCGGGTTCAGATGAGGTGATGCAGAGCTTTTTCGTGAAAGAGATGAGAAGGACTGAAGGAGGCGCAAATCTGTTGCTGAAGTTTTTTCTTTGATATTTTCAATGCTGTGACTGTTTCTGGTTTGAGGGAGATTGTTGCAGAGATGCAAGCTTTAATGGACTTTAAGATCAAAAAATTTTAGAGCAGGATTTTTTAGTTCTGGTTTATTTTGTTTTTGTTTCTTCTGGTTTACTCTAGTCTAGCTTGGATTTCCTTTGCAGGTTTGAAAATGGACATATAGTCCATTACTTGCTTTGTACCGGAGGATGCCCTCCATGTTTTGTAATTGTACTATTCTGATTTATATATAAAACAAAAATCCCATTCAGGAAAGAAAAAAAAGAAAAAAAAAAAAGAAGAAGAAGAAGAAGAAGAAATTCAACAAGCAGCAGCTTAGATATATCTGTGATGGAGGATGACGAATTGAAACAAAATTAAATCAACAAGGAACCGAATATTCAGCACATGACATCAAGGGAATCAAGTCAAATTTTAGGGCAAATCACGTATAGCACTGGAAAATAACAAATCCAATATAAAGCATGGAGGATAGGAACACAAAATCACTTGTAGTAACACAAATTAGAAGAAACCCTACCTCATGGATGAAGAACATGAGAAAATTAAAGTCCTAAAGTCCAAATCCAAGTCCAACCTTCTCTTGCTTTCCTTTCTTTTCCTCTCACGGCCAAGGAAATCCTCCTCTCTCTCTGTTGCCCGAACAGCCCCAGTTCCTCACTCTCTTTTCTCTAATGTCTTTCTCCTTCTGTTTTGGCCCAGCCTATCCCATTACCTTCCTTAGTCCTGTGCTGATGAATTTTCTACGAAATTTTGAGTACCCACTACGTAGATTTTGAGGTAGCTGTGATCTGTTTTGCTTGGTGAATATTAGAATAGCGCAACGGGAATTGTTTGAGATTATTTGTGTTGATTTGGGACCATGAATGGATTGATTTTATTTGCATGGTTTTTCAAAACTTGTTTTGTCATAGTCCCTAATTTCAGGTCGTTACATTGTGTGTCACTTTGTTTTTCATGATGTGTTGTAAGTTTTAGGTTTTTAGCTACGATGGACAGTCAATTATAAGTTTTCAATGTATAAATACAAACTTTATTGCATTAGTTTTCAATGTATTAGTATTAATTTTCTGTATTCCATATCAAGTGCGTGCTTGTTTTTAGTAGGGTTGTGATGGAGATTCAATTATCAAGTGCATGCTTGTGATTTTTATTTAGTGTTTTTTTGTGCTTTTTAGTAGGATTGTGGTGGAGAATCAATTATAAGTGCCCTTTTCAGAGTAAAACTAAGGAAATGAAGGCTATCCTTTTATGGTTATACTTCAATGCAGCTTCCTCTGCCAAGACCCTTTAACTATATGTGGTGATATTTCAAGAGCCGTTGTGTTACAGCAATCAACCACCAAGGGCTGCATGATAATTGAGCAAATGGAGGATCAAGATATACTGTAATTTGCAAGAAGAGGTTTGTCTTATGTCCTGCTGATCTCTACATGTATACTAATCAGACACATATTAAACAATATTTTTACTTTTAGACCGTTTATTGAACATTTATTTGTTACTTTATATGTTCATAATTTAAAATAAATATTACAATCTTTAATTGATTATTATTATTATTTTTTAAGTGAGCCAAAATATTTTGGTTAGATGAAAATTTATAGTGAAAGTGAAGTAAAAGGAAAATAAAATTTTCATGGTGTGTTTGATTATCATTTTAAAAACTATCATTTTATGGTTTTGAATAATATGAAACTAACCATAAAAAAGAAGTAAAATTGAATTTTCATGTATATTTTTCAAGAAAGAAAAATTTTCGTTTGGGGAAAAGTTAGGTGATCAATAGCAGTTTGTACCAACTAAAGATGATCAAGGCCCTATTTGGGGTAGCTTTCAGTCTTTAAAATTCTTTTCAGTGAATTGGTTTTGAAGAATGCATCTTGATGAAAGGAAATTGAAACAAAAAAGTTGTTTGGTGGGTAAATTTTTTGAAGCTTTTTTAACTATTAACATAATTGAAGTTGACAATTATATCCTCAATAAACCATGAGTAATACCAAAGAGTTGAATTAGAAAGACGGGAAGGGAAAAAAAAACCATAATTAAAGTGATGGAGTGAAATTACCAATGATGCATCAAATGATTAATTGGTATAATGAAGATCCATGTATACAAATTTACTCGATTTACATGGTAGATTTTTTTTTTTTTTCTCGACTACATGATAGAAGTTGAAAGAGATAGAAAAAGAAAAAGGAAAGAAAAAATAAAATAAATGAAAGAGAGAGATGGTAGTAAAAATATCCTATTTTTATTCTTATTTATAACTATAAATCACTTTCACAGCGAATGGGTAGCCTTCAAAAAAAATATAAAAATTATATATACATATTGTGTGTGTGTGTGTATATAGAGAGAAAAAAAAAGTTATTTAGAATTTTACGAAGGGTTGAATTGTGGATGAGAGTTCATAAATCTTGGAACTCTTTAGACTTTGAAGCCAAATAGGAGTCCATAGAAGTTTTTCCTGCAACTCCTTAATCTCTTTGTTCTTCCTTTGTTGAATCCTTTTTCAACAATATTTGTTAATTTTGTATTGGATGCATATTTATGGTCTATACATATTAGACTTTAATTATGCTTATTTTGGAGTATGGTTGGTGATTAAATTTATCATTTACTCATCAATCATTTGATTTGTGAATTGTATGCACCGGTATGGAACGGTGGCATACTAGGGACGGATTAGTTCAAAACATTAAGTCCTACCTATTCTGAAATAAGATGGATTAACTATAAAAAAGTTAAGTTCTACTTATATATATGTCAGGTCAATAAATATTTGAATGACATACCTTGATCGGATTATATATGTATATCATTATGGTACCGTGATATGAGCTTGAGTCTCAGGATTATGGTTAGGGTACATATATCGTCTAGGATGGATAACTGGACATGGTTAATGTTCCCTGGTATGTTTAGGTATACATAACCACGTTATGTGCGATTTGCATGTTACCTTCTACTTAGGCTGAGACATACCTATAGACCAGTGAGCGTCCTATAATGTGTATTTATACATATATGAACTACTTTAGTTATTGTTAAGCTATCTGGAATATCTGCGTATCAGGTTTCTGTATGGATTGTAGTAGGATAAAACTTGCATGTGGGTCTGACCCACTCTTATTTTTCAGGTGTTCGTCAGTTCCAGGCTTAGAGCTTGATCATGTTGAGCAGATACAGACACTTATTCCTCCAACTATGTAGGATTTCCTTTATGTTTTAGTTTTGGATTTCATTTTCGTACTTTACTTCCTTTTGAGATTTTTAGGGGTCCACTAGATGGATTCCCGAGTTGTACGTTTATTGGAGGTTTTGGAAAGTTTGGAAAGTTTGGATTATTAATAATTATTTAATTTGGAGGATTTTAATATTTAGAATTCTTTCAGCTTTAATATTATTATTTTGAATTTTACTTTTGTATTCCGTGTTCATTTACATATTAATTGTCTGATATTCCTTGGATCTGTGCTCGGACTTGATCACCCGTAGCTTTAGAATCGAGGGGTATTATAGTATTTGCTTGGGCGATTATGTGATTTTGTATTTGTGTCGTAGATGGTGAGGGTCGTGTTGTCGGAGACTTCTTGTCTCGGGTTTGGAATGTATTATGTGGTTGTTGGGATTCATTGTCTCAGATTGTATGTATCTTCTAAAGGATGGGATGAGATTTGGTATTGATGTGTTGAGTGGTCTTGTGACCATTATCCTTGTGAGTTTTCGGTGCGTTTTGTACGGTTGGGTAGAGTACGTTGGATTTTGAATCCCATCTCGATGTGGAGTTCGTCAGTTTTGTGGTGAGATTATCACATGCAGAGTACCTGTGTGGGTTGGTGAGCATTTTGTTGATAGTTATAGTCCGGTGAGATCGTTCCCTTTTTTTTTTTTTGGTATGCCGAGCAGCGATGGTTATGAGGTATTATCTTTGGGGGTTCTGTGGTATGTCCTTTGAGGGAGTGATTGTTTGGATTTCTTCTTCTTTAAGGAGAGCATATTTTGAGGACAAAATCCTTTTAAAGATGGAAGATTGTAACGTCTCGGATTTTTTCAATATTCATCAAAATTTTGATTTTTATTTTCTCGGCGCATCTTTTTTGTGTTGGACATTGGTTCTCGTGCCACGTTGGTCCCGGTAATCGTTAGGGATATTTATTTGAGTTTAGAACTCTTAAATATGTATTTGGGTCCATTTTGGCATTTTTCGAGTTTTGTGCCGGAAGGTCTCGTGGGCCCCATGCCCGGATTTCTCGTACTCGAGAATATTTTTCTGGCTCATTTGCATTTCTTACATGTTATTTGATGTTACATGCGGGTGCAAGTGAAAGATTACATTAGTATGGCATGGTCGTGGTTGTTTAAACAATAGGGGCCTAAGATAAAAAAAATATGCATTGCTTTCTTCCCCACCCGGTAGTCCCCTATCTCGTTCTTCTTCTTCTTCTTTTTCTCCATCCTTTCATTATACACCATTGTTGCTTGTTTCAAGCTTGATTTTGAGCCATTTCTAGTGTGATTTTGACAAAGTGTTAGAAGAGAAATTGATCCTTCATCTCAAGAGCTTTCCATTGATACCAAAATCATCACCATTTGACCACTTTGGGATTTCGGGTCTTGCTTGAAGGGTGGATTTTGAGTTGTCTCCAAGATGAAAATTTGTTTTCCATGTCTTCCTCTCTTTATTGGTATTAGTATATTTCAATTTGGTGGACTTTTAACATTTGGTGAAAGCTAGGGTTTGGTCTTCACTTGAGGTAGGGGAGTCTAAACTACAAATCCTTGGGTTTTAGTGAGTTTTGCAGTTGTTTTCTACATTAAAGATTAATTACATGTTATATGGTTATTCTAGCATGTTTAGCCTTTATGATTAAGATGTTTTCAGCGTAAAATATTATTTAATATACTTGATCTGTGACGAGAGAAAACTGACTTGATCTACTTGTTCAGAAACATGTTAATGTATATGTTAACATATTTGGTTGATAACATTTATTTAGTGGTTGTATTTTGAGGTGGTTGGGTGAGATTTGGTTAGACAGTAAAAGAAACTAACTATCCATGCATGAGGGGGTTTCCCACACGTTGACTGGTATCTCACGTTTTTGGGTAATAAACAAATTTCACTGTGGATAGTCCATATCGGTCAAAGTGAAGTACCCACACGTTGACCGAATGTCCCAAACCAGTCGTCGTGTAGTGTTCACACATCAACTGGTTCCTGCTACTTATCGTTTTATTTTCCCCCTTTTCCCCTAATCACCCATTTAATGTTGCTACTATATACTATGTAACCCATTTTGTAACGACCCTTGCATGTCTTCGAGTTCTGGTAAGGACCCGGTTAGCGATTCGGATCTAGTGGATTTGGGTCGTTACAGAATGGTATCAGAGCCTTAGGTTAGAAAACCTAAGAACGATGGGTAGGGTTGACTTAGGTGTGGTCGGAGAGTTTGACTGAACGACATAGCATGCTTACGTGTTTATTGCTTGTTAAGCTTATTGTTTATCAAATTTGAAAGTACGTCTAATTGCTATGTGCTTATGTGCAAATTTGTTAAGTGATTAACAAAGTGATTAAATTACTAAAGCATGTTTAATGTACTACGTGCTTATTTGCTAAGTTGTTTATTATTGATCAAAGCATGTATACGTGATGATATGATGATTAGTCGAGCATGGTTTATGCAAACATGTGCTATATGAAAGAACGATAATTTAAGGGGGCATGATGTTTAATTTAATGTGATGGGACACAGTAATGTGTTAAGATATGTTATGATTGTTATCTATATATGAACGAACATGTGATAGTTATGGTTGTGGTAGGGTATTTGTTGCGATGTTGTTTATTGGGGGGGGGGGATTGAGCTATATTATGTGTTGTCATTTTTTATCATCTTGTTACTTTTATAGCATCGTAATTGAGGATGGTGATGACAAACGGATCCGAGTAAAATCAATGAGATAGTAGATGAAGGGCAGTCCCCACAGGACAGGGTTCTTCTGGGATAAGGTCAAGGTAGAATTGTGGATGCTAATCCACAAGTGCCTACAGATAAGGCTTTGTTGAGGAGGAATGTGACCTCAGTTATTCAAGATTTGGCACATACCGTCGTTCCACATGTGGTACCACAACCAGTTATTCAGCCATAGGAGATGGAGGCCGAACGAAAGCTTCGATACCTTCTTCAGTTTAACAAATTTATGAAAGTAATATTTAAAGGAAATCCGGACCCATTGATTGTGGAGGACTGGCTAGAGCAGGTTGAGAAGCATTTTTGGGCAATCACTATACCCAAAGACCGGTTAAAGATCACCTTAGACACATATAAGTTCGTTAATGATGCGATGATATGATGGAAGACCATAACCAGTACTCACAATGTTGATAGTTTGAGTTGGGATGTTTTAAGGATTTGATCGGTGGTCGATTACAATTTATAAATCAACCCTTTTGCAATAGCACAAATTACTGTAAAAGAGGGCTATTGTTCGGATAAGTTGAACCACAGGGATTGCTAGTTTGTGGCAACCAAGGTCTTTGAATCCACTTTTAGTTTAATAACAAGGGGTATAGAGTTGTGTTTGGATTGTCACTTAAATTAGGAATTAAGAAATACATAAAACAATAATTGTAAGGAGTTTAAGAAAAGAAAATGAGTAGAAGTGAATCCACTACCTATTTAGAAGCATGCTAAAACATGATTTACTTGGAGAAACTACATATATATGTGACCATGGAATGCAACAACACAAAATTGTTACATTACCTTCAAGAAATTCATGAAATCAATAGGCAAGAATAACCTATCAAAGTTTTGCATGCTTTAACTACCTACACTAAGGTGTAGCCTTAGACATGCTCACTAAGCTAGAGACTATCAAGCCCTTAATTAAATGATAAAAGCACATGAAATCAAGATTCAAGATTAATCCATCAAAGGAGGTCCTAAGCCATGGACTAACAAGTTCTTATAAAACATACCAACAAAAACACTTCCACAAACTCATCTTCATTGTCACTATGAAAATGTAAGCAATATAATCATGAGAGGAAACAATCTAAGATAAGATATTTAACTCAAAATGATCATTTATAGACATTGAAGTTCATTACAACATGTAAGATGCTCTAGCTCATAGAAAAGCCACATATATACATTATTATCCCAAAATTAAACCAAAACTAAGCCAAGCTTACAAAATAGGGCTTCATCGCCTCCCTAGAAAGGGAGTTAGTTACCCATAGGAGCAATGGAAAAAGGAGAATAGATGAAGAAACCCTCTATTTTCACACCTAGAGGACCCAAAATACACAAACCCCTCAAAACTCAATATTTCTCTCTTTAACACTTAGCAAACTGTGAGATCCCTCCAACCATAGCCTCAAGGCCCTTATCTACCCAAAATAATCTATTTTTCCCTCCATTTTCGCGCCCCAACAACCCTTGGAGAAATCAGGACCATAGAAAAGGGTCAAGGGGACAACTTCCAGCACAAAATCAGGGGCAGTTGACTGCTATCCGCAGATCGACGGGCGCTAACAGGTGTTTGAATGTCGAAGGAGGTCACTGGAGTGTTTGGCGGGCGCCCGCAAATCTGCGGCGGGCGCCTGCGGTGCTTGGCTTCAAAGCCTTCACTCCTCTCTTGAGCCACTTTGGATCAATCCGTTAACGCAGTCTTCATCCTGACGCTATGCCGCAAAACTCACACGCTTGATGAATCAAGAGGCTTGACCAAAATGACGGTCCCCAGCAACAGCGTGCTTTGATTCTTCAAGAGTTTGTCAAAACCGCTCTTTTAACCATTTTTGGGGGAATCAACCTGAAAGTAGACGGAAATAAACAAATAAAGCTAAAATATACATTATAATCGACTAATGGATTTAACTAATGCAAATAAGGGCGCTTGAATATGTAATATTTGGCGCTTATCAGGATCTCTTAAGTATTTTCTGGCAACTAAGAAATGGGAGTTGAGGATGTAATTTGATAATCTTGAACAGGTGATATGACAGTGACGGAGTATAAACTTAAGTTCACTTCTCTTTTGCATTTTACCACAAAAGTGTTGACGAATGAAGAGGAAAAGACTTGGTGGTTCGTGTATGGCAAAAATGATTCCATTAGGCTAGGTGTGACGCTTTTGGGATTAAAGAGGTATTCAAAGGTAGTGATGAGAGCACTCATAGTTGAGGCTGAGGCTAAAGACAGGCAAGAAAAGCGAGGTATTTGGGTTTTTGAGTGCAAGACTTGAGCATGGACACTTCTTCTAAGAGCCAAGGAAGGAAGAAGCACAAGGGTGACTCTTCCTCCTCGCAGGGGCAGTCAATGGCACGTTCTGTAACCACTACTTCCTCACCCTTAGGGTTTTTTTAAACTGAGAATGTGTGTTATTAGTGTAAGCAACTAGGGCATTTTAAGAATAAGTGTATTCAAAATTTGCCAAATTTGGGGATTTATTTTGATTGTTGTTAGTCGAGTCACATGAAAAATGATTGTCCTCTGAGAGGTAGTAGCTGGTAAGGCAAGGCACCTAAATTGCTAGTTGTGAAAGGTACATTACTATTCCGGAATTGAGTTCATATGTAGACTTATTTCAAGTGCTTATCGCTTTTTGATTTTAAGTTGAGTTATATTGTGTCATGTTTAAATCATTTCTATATGTTAGATGAGCATGGGGTGTACATGTGGACTATCAGGTTGGATTACGGTAGGGTTTGAGATATCCATAGTAGTGAGTGCCCGTTGATTATATATTGCTTCAAGTGATAGGGTAGTACTAGCAGTGTCCTTACAGATAGCGGTAAGTGGCCTTGGTTTGGCCACGTTTTACTCCACTTAAAAGACACTAAGACTGTGTTTGCATTTGCATCACTATTTAGAAGTAACATTTACCACCATTTATAAGTAACATCACAGAAGTCTAAAAGTAATATTACATAGTCTAAAAAGTAATATCACCACTATTTATAAATATCAGAATCTGGGAATTGTATATTGTCATTAATTCTTTCTGTTAAAACAAGTAGTACTCCTTTATTGAATTATTGTAGTTAATGCCTCTAAAAAAAATTGTATTTTTTGAAAATGCAAGCACTACAAGTAATTTCATAATTTGTTGAATATATGCTTAATTTGATTAATTTATTTGTGGAAATGCTAAAAATTATTCTAACCCCGGTTAATTTCTTAATTTTATTTAAATTTTCTTAGTTAAGTGCTCAAAATAATGTTCAGTGTTAAAATTGCACAATTATATCGATTTTTTCAATTGGGTGTCTAAAATTTAGGCCAAAACTTGAATTTGTTGAATTGGGTATTACATATTTAGATGTATATATATTTTTCCATTTCAGCACCATTTATAAGTAACATCACAAAAGTCTAAAAGTAATATCACATAGTTTAAATATATATAAACGATATGTTGAATTGAGTTATGTTTATATGTGACATTACTTAGTTTGTATTATGTGCATCCTTTATTTTGAGGGTGAAGATAGTTTATTATTTAAGTGGTGATGTTGCCCTTTTACAAATGGTAATGTTACAAAAGTGGTGATGTTTCCTTTTACAAATACTGATGTTACTTTTTAGACTCTATGATATTACTTATAAATGGTGGTGAAATGTTACTTATAAATAGTGGTGTAATTGGCCAAACACGGCCTTAGTGTCCGTTAACTAAGATGTGGCCAAATATAGGCCACTTAAAAGTTACAGCAGGAAATCGCATTGAAACCTCCCTGTAGGTGATTACACTTTTGGGAACGGAATTTGCTGTATTGATTAATTAAAAAAATAATATAAAATTTAAGAAAACGAAAAAATAAATATCTATCTCTAAATTTCAAATTAATGATATGGATAAAATAGCAAAAAATTATAAGTATTATATATAATAATATATATATTATATTATTAACCTTGACGTATTCAAACTGTACTTGTATCTTATTAATTTTTAATTTTTTTTTTTTGAACTTGTCCGTTTTGTGTTACAAATAAACGTACATCTTTAAATTCTTGCACATCTTTTATTATATATATATATATATATATATTTATTTATTTGATCTGAATGATATATTTTGTTGTTATTTCATCTAATATTATGGTAATCAGATATGAACTTATCACTAATTTTTGATGTAATCGTCCCTTTATAAAGAATTTACTAATTTGTTCACATGACATGATGTCTAGCCAGTGTCTCACTAGACATATCTTGAATAAGATTTTAAAAATGACTGTGACTTTGTTTTCTTTATGAAGGTCACCAAATTATGCCATGGAATTCTATCGTATGCTGTCCTTGGTATATATGGCTATCATAATAATCTATATGCCATAAATATTAACTGATTACAGTATATACTAAGGTTTCTTTAACCTTTCTTACATTATCGTTTCATATAGTTTCATTGCGTGGCTTATTAATTTAATTTTTTTATAATTTTAATTTTATGAATTGGTAGTGCTTCTTCTCCCAACTTCTATATGACAAAAAAAAAAAAAAAAAAAAAGGGAATTTTTTTTTTGGTTGGTCGATTAATCGTTAAAAAATTTAAGTTAGTGATCAATTATTTTGCGTAGATAATAAGAACTCTTTTTTTGGACTTCACATGTCCAAAATATAGTCTACCAAAACACTTATGTTTCTTTTGATATGAAAGAAGGGTGGAGGGAAGGTGGGAATGAAATAACAAAATTTATTTTGTTTGGAGAGAGAATGCAAGGAGAGAAGAGAAAATATGATGGATTTTCATTGCTCTTTGATTATGGACCAAAAACTCTGGAGGAAAAAAGGCAAGGCTATTATAAAAACATTTAAATTATAAAATTTTCTTATAATTAGCTCTATCCTAACAAATAAAATAAAAGATTATTTCATTTTGTTATTTTTCATTCAAGCAAATAAAAAGAGGGAATGATATAATATCTTTTTTAAAATTGTCTTATTCATTTATTGTTCTCTATCTCCTGTCCAATTTTTATCATTCTTACCAAACTGGAAAATTTAAGAAAATATTGAATGAGTGAAGGAATATTAATTTTAATGAAATAGTTATGCATTGGTGGAGCTTTGTTCAAGTGAATATTTATTAGATGTTTGACACTCTTTTTAGGATAGAGGCGATATTATATGAGTACACGGATCGAAATGTGATTGGTTTTTTTGAGACCCAAATTCGTGAACGGATAAGATAGATATTGAATTGAATGATTTGAATCCGATCTAAAATTAACTGGTTGAAGTATGAAAACCTTGGTGACAGTAAATTTCTTTCAAATTCTTAAGTCAAAAAAGTAGGCCTTTATTTCCTCCACCGATTCATCTTTTGTCCTAAATAGCTACCCTACTTAGCTGGTTTATTCCCTTCTTTCCTCTTTCCTTCTTACCCCCATTAAAGGAATCCAAACAGCAGCAAAAAGAAGATAAAAGGAGACACTAAAGCAAAAATAAAGTAAGCACTGTTATTCACAAAAGAAACTTTTTTTTAGCACATCGTCTAATCACATTTACATCTTTTATTACGAGTAATACATAAATACTCTGTACTCTCTATATTTATGTCCCTTCACTTTTGTTCACCATCACATTCTCTTCCTCATCTGAATATTATCACCCACCCACACACACACACACACACAATATATATATATATATAACCCATTAAAATTTCTTTCTCCTTCTTGAGAGGCTTCTTCAAGATCTTAATTGATCTGTATATTCTCAAAAATGGGAAGAGTGATTGGTGTTGGTGTGTGTCTTTTGATCGTGGCCATGGACATAGCAGCAGGGATTATGGGCATCAAAGCTGAAGCTGCTCAAAACCAGGTGTTTGTTTGTGTGTGTGTGTGTGTTTGTTTGTTTAATTGATCTCCTACTTAAATGGAGAAACTTCACATGAACACATGGTTTTAATTTCTTTTGTAACATTTTGTTTTTTTGGTTTTGGTTTAATGGACAGGTTAAGCACTTAAGGCTATGGTTGTTTGAATGTAAAGAGCCAAGCCACAAAGCCTTCATGCTAGGGTTAGTTGCAGCCGCTCTTCTTGGTCTGGCACACATTCTTGCCAATTTGCTTGGTGGCTGCAACATTTGTACTCAAGATGACCTTCAAAAAGCATCCCCTAACAGGCAACTATCAGTGGCATGCCTCATTTTTACATGGTATGAACTCTCTCTCTCTTTCTTAAACCTGAGTCAATTCGGAAATGAATTGACTCGATAATTATATATAATTTTAAAATATATGTATATAGGACAATGCTTTTTAGATTTAATAATCTATTTTAATTAAAGTTCGACCTTCTTTAATTTTCTCTCGTAGAATTCTTGCTCTCTGATAGAATTTTTGTAACGAGTAAGCGCATACGGATCTATTCAAAAATTTAAGCTATTGAATAAGAATGCATATTCATTCATTTATATTTAATTAATTTTTTATTTGGATATGATGTGAGACAAATGACCTTTATTACATTCTCTTCTATCCAAATTCACATAACACCCTCGTTGTTGTTATACCACCC
>JAOTQH010238285.1:0-22721 GCA_025631255.1 Cornus kousa
GAATAAAAATTTGAAACCATATATATATATATATATATATATTAATGTCCATCATCAGGGTTTGTTTTTTTTTTTTTAGGCTCTGTTTGTTTCGACATAAAATATTTTTTTCAAAAAATATTTTCATTTTTTAGGTAATTTTTTTTTTATTTGTATTTTTCGATATTTGACAAAGGTCTAGGTCTAGGTCTAGGTCGAGGTCGAGGTTGAGGTCGAGTCATTTGGACGGGATGTATAAAATAACTTACCAAAAATTGATGGATAAATTATTTTTGTAAAATTTTTATATTTTTTTTTCGTAAATATTTTACGATAACCAAACACCAGAGAAAAAAAAAAATATTTGATTTTTTTTTTTTTACATCCAAACAAACAAAGTCTCAGTTACAACTCCTTTATCAATTTTCACCAATAAAAATAGGCCAAGGACATGATTGGAAAATAATTTCACCCTAAATAAAGCTCGCTAAATTAGTCACAAAACAACAAATGTCTACTTAATTGAAGTGGTAAAGTTATTTTATTTTCATTTCGGACTAACCCTAACATTTTGTTCTAAAAAAATATAAATATATATCACAAAACACCATCTTATGAAGTTAAGCTATGATCATTAATATTAAATTAAATAGCATTGATTTTTATTTTCATTTTTACAAAGTAAGTATTCCCCTAAATGATTTTTATACATTTTGATGATAATTAATATTACTTTGGCACAAATTGAAAGTCAAAATGGCCTTCATAATTCATTATTTTCAGAAGGGACTCTCGAAGCAGCAATTTTGATTATCGCTTTAGCAGCCCTCTCTGGCCTTTTTCATGTTCTATTACTTTTTCGGTGTTGTACAGCTTATGAATGCAAATTGATTAACTTAAATTAATAAATCTTGACTCACTAAAGGCCTTTGGGCACATCCTATTGCTTGAGAAAAAATTCTATTCCCTTCGTATCTTGAGTCGCAGTTTACAAACATGAATACATATTTTGAAACGAAGGAGTAATAAAAAATTATATCAAAATCCAAGACAAAAATCTTTAAATAAACACAAGCAAAATCTGAGATGAAACTAATGCCACCTGATTTAAGCAAATATTCGAATCACATTATCCCAATAAAAGGGAGGGAGTCAGGAATTTCTTTCATGGGGCATTATATTAAAGAAGATAAAATAATTTTTTATTATCTAACGATGTAGCGAGATATGGTTACTACTCTTCATGTTATAATACCCAAACATTACGGTGCAAAAATATATAAAAACACTAAATTGGTGTTTCAATTTTTTGGCCACTATTCACTAAAAGTTTCAGCACTATACAAAATAAAAATAATAATACTAAATGCATTTTTTTACTGTTCATTGCTGCAATACACAACAAAACAAAAATCATACCAAACAAGCCTAACTAATTTGTCACACAATATTTCATAAATATATATATTTGAATTATTAAAAAAAAATAGTATTAAAAATTCTCATTACAGTTGTTCAGTTATAATAATAAAAACAAGTGAAAAAGAAAAACGACAAAGAAGAAGAAAATAAAAATGAAAAAATTATGAGAGAACTTAATTTTAAGGAAAAAATAAAAGTTTGATTAAATAAAGGAACAAATATTTTGAAATCCAAATAGTTCAACCTACTCTTTGAGAGTTTCTTTTTTATTTTTTTTCTTCTAGAGCAATAATGTTAAGGGCTAATGCTTTGAGAGTTTTTAAATTCCTTCTTTCTTTTGGGTTTAGTGGTTAGTTGTTAAAGGGAAAGGGAAAGGGAAAGGGAAAGGAAAGAAGATTGCAAGATTTGAATACGAACTTTTAAATAAAGGAAACAACTCAACCAATTAAGCAACACGACACATGACACTCCACATTTCGACGGTTTATGTTCACAACTCACAAATGAATAGAGTAGTGGTTGATAAAAAAAATAAAATAAAATAAAAAAATTGGAAGACAACTTTGAACACTTCTGGTTATGTTTTGTTTGTTTTTATTTTTATTTATTATTATTTTTATGATAATAACATTTTATTCTTTTTCTCTCCTCATTAAAAAAAATATATATAATTTCGTTCTATTTATAATTTTTTAATTATGCAACCAGATAATACCCCTAAATAGTCCTACTATAAAATGTTCTTATGTGGGCCAGCCATATCTACAATTTTCAATTTTTTATTCCTTTATTTTTAAAAGGTAACGTAAATATTATTAAAGGTACATACAATTCGATATGATTCTAAGGTAAATAACTTAAATCGAAACCAAATTGAATCAATTCCAACAATTCTTAAAAAATTAAAACTGACGAAGCCATGGAACTAAACCAACTGTGAAAGATTGGTTTGATGCACACACAAGTGCAATTTATAAAACAAAAAATAAAAAAAAATCCTATCCGTTATGTTTAGTCAATCATTATTTATAAACAGACTTTTACTAAATTATTAAGTACAGTATTAAAGAAAAACTTTAATATTAAAAAATTAAAGTATAACTTGTTCCCCACCCCAAGCCATAGAGCAAGGATTCAGTGTTCTATTACCCACAAGAGTTACACTACGTGTCATAATCTCAATGGTCTTCTACTAAAAAGTCCAAGTCCTTCGATTTGTGTCCAATAGAAAGCCAAGTTTCAGGCCCTAACCCTAGCCGTCTCTACACTGAAGTAGCCTGTTTCTTAATTCAAAAAAAAAAGAAAAAGAAAAAAAGAAAGGGCGATATAAAAGAAAACAAGACAACCAAAAGAGGTAGGTACTGAGAGAATTCGAGATTTCTTTCAGTTTCCTCTTCAATCTCAGTAGTATCGTGATCGAGGTAAGTCTATGGTTGTTTGCGTTCGTCTTGTCTATTTTTGACTAATTCTAGGCTGATTTTCTTCTTGTAATTCTCAGTTACAATTGCTTTAATCTAAGTCGGTGATTTTTTTTTTTTTTTTTTTTTTGAGCAATATCAAGTGGCTTGTCCAAGTTGGTGATTAATTGCTATCAAATTGAACAGTTTTGATCTATTTAGGGTTAATTTCTAATTCAAACTGTATTTGATTGTTTTTCTCACAGGGATCCAATTCTTCAAGTATCTAATACATACCTTGTGAAACCATCTCACAGACTTACACATACAAAAATATATATCCCTGAGAAAATATATATATAGTTTTAGTATCTGTTGTTAATTTAGAAGTTTTAGAGAGCTTTTTGGGTTATGCTATATGGACGTTATTATGGTTATGTAAAGCTGTTCTGTAGTGTCTCTTTTTGACATTTGATCGAGCAGTTAGGGAGCAATTGCGAGAATGATTATTTGGCTGCCCATTTTGTTATTTTTATTGCTTTTTTATTTTTATTTTATTTTATTTTTATGTGGTATTGATGAAACGTGCACAGCTCAATGGTTTATTGATTTGTTGAAAAGTTTCCTAATATATTTTAATTTATAAGGTTATGAATTTTATTAAGTGGTACCTATATTATTTATGAAATAATGGAAGAGTAGATAGTTTCTGTTCTGTGCTCCCATCCCAAGTAAGAAATTCCTGAATATGTTGCTTATGTGGCCTTTGATATGAATTAGACTTACTTGTTGGAATTGGTAGCTAGTAGAATGAGCAATTTGTATTGCGGCAGGCAAGTTGGAATTTTGATCCTATTTTTCCATTTGGGTAAAACTTTTGTGGCATCGTTGCAAGGATATGCTGTGCTCTTTCTCTTTTTATGGTGAATTGTGGCATTTCATTCCAACTTGGTTCGATTTAATTGTAGTTAGTTTTTGCAAAATAATAAAAAATGTTAGGTCTGTCTTAGAGATTATGAGTGGGGAACCGTATCTCGATCCAATCCCGTGAAGTAAAACTCCTTCCTGAGCTCATCCTGCCCTGACCTGAATCTAGACCGTACAGTTCAAGTTATCATGTTATGCACAATTTTAAAAAAGAAATCCAATTCTAAATAATTTAGATAGGTTATTCTAGGAAAAAAAAATTAAGTATAAGCTATACTTAACAATTTTGTGTATGAATTTTATGATTTCCCACTTGGGAATTTTAAGGATAATGAAAAGAAAAAGACTCTAATAATAGATTAAGTATCTATTCATAATTTTTTTTAGGATTTCCATATCAATTTGTTTGGTTAACAGTTTTCTAAGTACTGAGTTTAAAAGAGGCCTTATTTCAGGAATTTCTTTTACAGTTCTCTCTAAGGGTAAAGTTGATATTGATATTACAGCTTCAAAAAGGAGGGAGAGAAATGGAAGTGGTTATACCCATAAGACTTAATATGGTTAAGTACCTGGTTCTTACTCTTAGTGACTTCTTGTCTAGGTACAACTTACAGGTTATCATATGTATTTATTGTGAGAGGGCATAAACTATTTGTAGTTGAAGGTTGACGAGGCAGTGTTCACGTGGACATAGTGGTTTTTTCTATTCATCATTTATCACATTCACTCTGTTCCATAGGATAACTCCACGTGCACTTGGGGGCTATCATGTTGGTCCAAGGCAAGGTTAGCAAATGAGGTCAGGTATTTCTTCGATTATAGAAGTGACTATAGGTGTGGACATGATAGATGATTTCTCTCATTAGATTCATAAAAGTACAATGGGAAGTCTATACGTGTGCAGTGGGTTCATCTTTGAGGCGGCAACCTCGTAGGAGGGGCGTGATCAGTTTCAAGGTTGCCAACTCTGGTTTCTCCCTCTCTTTTCCTTTTGCCAACTGAATATATGCTGAGACCCAGCAGCCTTTGTTTTCTCCCTCTGTTTTCTTAACTTCTTTTTTCCAACTAACATTTCACAAAATTAAGCTAGCAATGATTTTCACAGGCAAAATCTGCATATGTGTGAACATTTAATGAATCTGTGCAGAGACTCAGACACCCAGCAACGAACATTTTAATTGCAAATGCTCAAGCTTACCCTGTTGGTGCTGTCCGATTGCCTACTTTTTAGTTTTTTTCTACTCTAAAGAGTTAGGTAATATAACTATAATATAACATGAGAAGAAAAAAATATATAAACTCAATTTTTGACAAAATCATTATAAAAATAATTTGACTTTTTACTCGGCTACATTTTAATTTTTTTGGGTGAATTTGTCCCTAAATGCATGTTTAATATGTTTGGAATAATATTTCTATATGTTTGTTGTTTTCAGGCTTATTCACTATTTATTTTTTAAAAAAAATTAGAAATCTAATTTAGTTCTTTTCTAACTTGTTTATTTCATCATCATATATGTATAGTTTTTATATGGGTGCATATATATGTGTGTACCATGGTTGTTAAAATCGCGATTTTGAGTTGTAGAATCACACAATTCTACGACTCCAACCCCCCAAAATGATCCAAATCGCAATAAAATCGTTCCTTTGATAGAATCGGTATAGAATCGGTGGAATCGCACGATTTTATGCGATTCCACCAATTCTACTTAATTGCCTGTTTGAGTAATTTTTTTGGGCTGGTTCCTTCATTTGAGGGTTGTGCTACAAAATAAGAAAGGCTCAACACACTTCGGGCCCAAACTCTTACATATAAAGACAGACTTCGTATTTGGGCTGACAGTTTCTCTTTGCAAAAGTCAGTCTCCGACAGCTTCAATTCTTCTACCTCGCAAAAGCCTTTGACAGCTCCTTGCCTCCTCCTCACATCTTTCTGAAGTTTAAACAAGGTGTACCGTGTTTGAAGTTTTGAACTTTGAAACTTTTCTCTGTTTTTTTTTTTTTTTGCTAGCACTCTAGGTGTTTGATAGAAGTCCGCAATCATATTGAGCACTCTATCTTGAACTTGACCATTGGGTTGGGATGTTAGTATGTTACTCCCCATGTATTGTAAAAGAACAGTGAAATAATTTCAGAAAAAAAAATAGAGATCAGCGGAGCCTTCATGGGTCTATGATATGTTTTTCTCTCTTTCTTATTTACTTTTGTGTCTTTAGTCTAATTCTAAAGTAACTGACGCCCATCCAAATTGGATTCTATTCAAGCTGGAGCTTCTAAATAGCTTAATACTTTTCTTCCTAGTTGAAGTTTTGTTGCAGTGGACCAGTAGTGATTTTGGTTGGAATTATTTTTCCATTCTGATTTCTGTTTTATATTATATTCTGACTTTGGAATAACACTTTTATACAATATATTTTGTGTTTTGGCCTTATTCTTCCTATATTATACACATTATTGCTGAAGAAGTTAGTTTGAATAGTTTTTTTACAATTTGGTAGAATCTTACGATTCACGATCTGATTCTACGATTCCGATTCTATGAAGCACAAAACGATTCTACATAGAATCCCAATTCTAACAACCTTGGTGTGTACACATTTTTCTGATATAAACATCAGTAAGGTGATGGTTTGCTGTATATTTTTACTTTAGAAGTTCCAAAAAAGAAAAAAAAAGAAAGAAAAAGAAAAAGAAAAATGCTTTTTAAAATGCCTGATTTTACCTTCTATACATCATTGTTAATTGGAAGTTGTCCGAGAAAGTGTTAAATGTTTTTGGACATCTCATGAAATCTCTTTCCCCAGAACTTGCTGCAATTTATTTCTATTCAATGTCACTGTCAATTCCTGTATACACAATGGATGAATTTCTGACCCCTAATCCGTCACTCATGTTTGAATGAACTGTCTGTGTATAGAATATTAATATATGAATTCTCCTTTTCGGTTTTTAAGTCGGGTGAAGCTCATTCAAGTGGTTTATTAATATTGTTTGATGACTTGAGAGTTTAGAGTTCGAGGCCGTAAAAATTTGGTACTGCATTTCATGGTACTTGTTACATGAGGGAATGATATTTTATGTCTTCATGGAATTATGGCATAGTGATTTTTATTTTATTTTATTATTATTTTTTTAATATATATACATCTGCATTGTGCTTCTGTTGCCTTAGTGTGAAGAAAGCCAAAATTGGTGTGAACATGTATGTTAGGTTATTATTTGAGTTTGTGGGAGATCTGATTATATATATTTCCATTAGCTCCACTCTCAATTTATACATTAAAATGCGAGGTTGGGTTGTGCGGCCATTATCTGCTCCTGGGGCAATATCACCCTGTTGCACAATATATACTTATTATGCATTTGAATAATTTTAAGATATTTATGTGCATTTTTTTTTTCCTGAATTATTTATGTGCATATTTGTCAATTGAGGAGTGTTGCTTTCCTGGCTTGTTAAGATTTTTACGCCTTTATAATCAGATCCCTGTATTGTAATTGCTTTGGTTTGGTGTGACATTAAGATGACTCAAGAGTGATTGCATTATGTTGACGCAAACCTATTAGTGCTTGGGTTAAATATTTTTCTATTATTACTGTGCTGGTAATATGATGCCTTTTATATCAGGTTTTAGCAACAAATGGCAACAGAAAAGAGTCAATCCGAAAACCCATCACCTGCTGCCCCGAGTCCGGTGGTCACTTCATGCCGAAAGAAGAAGTCGGAAAGTGCCACTTTCTTGGAGGATGTAAAGGACCACATCGATGAGTTTATTCATGCTTCTATGGATGAACACAAGGCTTGCTTTAAAAAGAGCATTCAAAAGGTTAGTTGCAACTTCCATGCCATTTCCAGAACTTTTGCTTAACTGCATAATCTGTCAGTGCTGATCCACTATATTCGGTGTGTTTTCAGATGTTTGGAATGTCAAAAATTGTTGCAGAAAGGAGTTCCAACACCAAGGAAGTTGAAAGTTCTTTGCCCCTTCAAACTACTGTATCTGACTAGAATGTCTTCTATCCTTCTTTAATAGCTTGATAAAATAGTTTAAAACCGCATCATCATGTAGAGCTAATAATTTACGATTTTAGGCATGTATGAACTTAATAGGATTTTGCGATGGTGTATGTTTGGTCATCATGGATGAGTATGTTCCCAGATAATGGGGCTTTAGTTAGTGGCATGTATGAACTTAATAGGATTTTGCGATGGCATATGTTGATCATCATGGATGAGTATGTTCCCAGATAAAGGGGCTTAGTTAGTGGCAAGGTAAAGTTTTGAAGAGTTCTGCAGTTTTGCAAATGACAATCTTATCTGAATAGATGTGATATCATTTTTATTATATGGATTGTTTATGTTGTCGTGGAATGTATCATGCAGAATCTTTGTCTGGAAAAGAAGTAATCCATGTAAGCTATAGTTCTATGATGCTTCTGTTCAATATTTACATTTAAGCAAAGTTATTGGATGGTGGTTTTATGTCTGTGAAATTAATTTGGTAGAATTGTATGTGGGATGGTTTTATTGTTCGTCTGTTAAGTCGTGTTCTTCATGAGATGAGTGCCAATAGGATTTTGATTTTCTTACTCTGTTATGGTCCCTGAAACATTCAGGTAAACCAACGTGTGGTGCTTGATTATTTGAAAGTAGGCAAACAGATCTCTAGTGTTGCTTAAGTTCACTTATTTGATTAGCCATACTTGTTCAAAAGTAGGACATTACCTCGTGACCTAGTTAGTAGAGCGTGTAGCTCCTTGAGCGGGCACACCCGTGTTTGAGTCTACCTGTGCCAGAGTCCCGCTTCCCCTGCGGCGACTCTTAGTGCCCATCTACTTCAATCTTCCATCTTTCGGTACTGGGTGTGATGTTGGTATTGGTATACCTTTACGGCGCTTCCAGCTCTTCCAACTGGATGACATTCGAGGCCTCTCTTTCTTTTATAACTCGTGATAAACGTCCATTCCATCTCCTGTATCAGTCTTTACTGAAACAGCTCCTGAGCGGTATGTAGAGGAAGTTTCTAGTGGAGGTGCTGGCCGTATGTTTGTACCGCCACATGTAGCGGGATCTGGCTGAGAAATACGCCATACATACATACATATAGTACTTGTTCTAATGTATTTACAGCCCATCAAATAGTTAAATTCTACCACTTGAAATTATACATCGCTCAGATTGAAGTGGGTGAATTGCGACCGCAATTTTTGTTTGTTTTAGAGTACAATTTTGTGGGGCTTTGTTTTATTTGATAAGATAAGAAGGGACATTTTTTTTTTGTTTTTTTTTTTTTTCTATTCATTAAGATAGATCCTCCTGTTTTTTTTAAGATGGCAGAGGTAGAAAGTCAAGCCAGCAAAGACATATAAATCTTGAAGCAAAGTAAATAAATGAAGAAGA
This sequence comes from Cornus kousa, assembly GCA_025631255.1. Classification (NCBI taxonomy): domain Eukaryota; kingdom Viridiplantae; phylum Streptophyta; class Magnoliopsida; order Cornales; family Cornaceae; genus Cornus; species Cornus kousa. Next base: position 9,130 of record JAOTQH010238285.1, read on the forward strand.
AGCTCTAAATTTGGGGAGGAAACAGAGCCCAACACTCTTCAAACGGAATTATCATACTGGAGAGACCAAAGGGCCTAGCCATCGGAAACCACTACAACCACAAGGCGCTCCGATACACAAAACCCTGCACAAGATCCAATCAAGGAGAAAATGATCAAATCTAAGCGGGAAAAACCCAAAACCGGCCTAGATCAGAGATCTAGCAGGAGAAAAACAACAAATCTGCTCAGGTGAGTCGAAACCGAAACAAACAAGAACAGATCTAGTCGAATAAAAACAAAAATGGCTTAAAAAAACCAACGGAGCGTACTTATTTGAACACGCCGAATGTAGTGCAACCGTGGGAGGCAGCTAGCAGCTAGCAGCTCCCCACTCCCATGGAAGGGAGCATAGAAGGAAGAAGAGGACGGCTTGTTTAGAGATAGAAAGGTGGAGAGAGGTGGGAGCATTTTTTCTGCTAGTCATTAAGGTAGATCAAATGTGAAAACATTTCACTAGTTTGGGTAGTTTGGAAGAAATTTTTTTGTCAGGGAGTGATTTTTATAACCACACAAACTTTAGCAAAAAAAAAAAAAGAAAGGAAATTGGAATTATGCATTTAAATGAATGGTAAAATAATATGTATGTCTGTGTGTCTGAGTGTGAGAATTATTTTGTTAGATTTAGCATTAATTTTAGTAGAAATACAAAGAACTTGTTTTCGTTTCTTTCACTTCTGTTTTCACTATTTTTCTTGGTAGGATCAAATAGAAAATTTGTGTAGACTCAGTCGATTCAATTATTTGAAGCATGGGCTAATGAAATAAGAATATAACCATGTACTGCAACTCTAACTTTACTTGAAATTGGGTAACACGTTATACATATGCATCTTGTATGTAGTGTGAGGGTGGTTGAACAAACCACACCTAACGGCATTTACTTTGATTGGCTTACTCTCTATTCGATGCCCGGAAAACCGTAATAAATTACGTATAAATTTTGATAGCTTGACTTAGCCCCTAAATGAACGGATAATTAGCAACACAAACAGGGCCTAGGATTTAATTTAATTGAAAGTGGTCATTCTTAATTAATTCATTAATTTAATTGCAATAATCAAATGATGAGCCCTTCATTTCATGTGTCGTTTTATGTAAATTCTTTCTATTAATGAATGGTACATGGATTTGTGCCTGCCAATTATAGCTCTTCTAAGCTTTTTAATTAATGTCTAAAATAGCATGGTCCAAACTCCAATGAAATTCTCCAATTAGAATGAACCACTTTCTAATATTTTATTTTACTTTTAGTTTATGGGTAAAAAAAATATAAGGTAACAATAGCCCTTGTTAATAAGTATTAGGAGTATTAAGCTTTCTAAATGTAGAAAGAAATCAGGAAATGAGCACCACCACATTCCACATACAAGAGTCCACATTCTTTAGTCCATAGTATAATGGTCCATGAAAAAAAGTGAAGCCTACCATGACCAAAAAAAATAATGTATTCTTTATGTTGATTTCTGATTACATTATATATATATATATATATATATCTTTTTTATTTCTTTTTGATGGATTGGAACCTCGTGTTCTTATTCGTGGAGTGGGAAATTTTACTTACAATATCTTTTTTTTAATAACCTCCTTACATATTTTAAGAAATAGAGTAATGATATTAAATGCAAATCTGTAAATTTAAAGCAAACAATCATAGGTGGTATGAGGTCCACCACATTTCAGATTCCATTTTGAAGTTTGAAATTCAAAAGATTTATTTAATAGTACCTAGTAATTGATTATATGATTTTCAATCCTTTCGAATCTTTAAATTCGAAGCAAACACTCATCGGTGATGTGAAGTCCACTAATTTCTATCGTGTTTCAAATTCGATTTTAAATTTAGAATTCAAAATATTTATTTAATAGTACCTGATAACTGATTATATGATGTTCAAACAGTTCAGTTGTATCTAGACTTTATTGTTAGTATCTCTTTTCTTTCTCCATGGGCCACACTTTTGAGAATTGCAATTACAATTTAAAATATTGTAGCAAGATAAAGAGAATTTAAATCATTTAAGATGATTTGTCTGAGCCCTAATTCTCCAAATAAATAAATAACAAGTGAATTGAACCAGAATAAATCTAAACTATTGATTAAAGAAAAAATATTCGTAGCCTAGTAGGAGTTATATTTATATTGCACTATAGATGTTTTCATTAATTAACAAACCACCACTCATTCCCTATTTAAGGAGGCAATTACAATATGCAGTAATTGGGTAAAATTTTCAAATAAAACAATTTCCCGCTTTTTCATTTTGCTTCCCCTTTCACTTTCGCAGTGTCTCTCTCTAACACTCTCTCTTTCTCTCACACACAGACACACATTCGCACTTGGAAGTGCTTCTGTTGATACTTTATATCACTAAGCTCGGATTTCTCACGATTCAGGAGGATCTGAAGGTCTAAACGCTGATTCCTGAGGTCAGAGATCTTTAAAACCCTAGATTGAATATGTTATTTCACCTTGCTTCTCTGTTTGAACTTGAATTTCATTTCAGTTTGCACTCTCATTTTTGAATTGTTCAAGAAGAAGATTGCAAATCTTGCTAAACAAAACACAGAAATACACAATTTCAATTCATATAGAACAATTCATTACACTGGACATAACAGAAGCACAAAGCACAGCTTCGTTTTATGTTCCTTGGATCACAAATACAAATTTCAGAAACTTATTAGACGATAATTAGCACAAAAACAACGATAATAAACGAAGGAATCACTAGCTGCGATTCTTGAATTACTATTTGCATATATAATCTTAGAAGGAGAAGAGCAATGCATCTTTATTACATCCACTTCGAGGTCGTACTTAAAAGGACATTGAGAGTTTTTCATCCTGCATGGAAAAAATTAAAATAAAAAATTAAGAGTAAGTAATTGAGGATAGTAACAATGATATGATATTTGTATGCTCTTATTTACATGTAAGTATATAGATTTATATTGATTGTATCATATCAATGATACATATGATACATGTGGTTTAATCTATAATTTAAGATTAATGGGCATTGTTGGGTGTATAGATAAAATCAAAGGACAAAATAACAATAAGAACACATGTATAAATTACTAAATAAGCAATAAATGTTAACATCATGAATACTATAGCAACGTGAACAATATGACATATAGAGAACCCACGGGTGGTGCCTAAATTAGAAGAGAAGTAAAAAATGTCTTGATAGGCCTGATTTTGTTGGAGTGTTATTTTCAATTGTCTAACATTAGTCTTCATTGTAACAGAGTGTTTGCTCGTAGCGTCTAGATAAAATAGAATGAAAAGGCATGATAGATGTATCTGATTCAAAATGATTTGTTGAGCTTAGTGTTTCCTAGAAAAGTAGATGGAGATAGCCTTGTGCACACGAGAAAGAACTCGAAAATTGATGCTAAGAGTAGCAATATCTTGTAGCTTTAGCTACCTATACTTGTGGTTGATGGTGGTTCCTGATTAATAACAACACCAGCAGAGACTTTTTTTTTGTTATGAATTTACTAATTTAGAAATGTTAAGAGGGTGAAGCATGATAATGAAATGAGAAATCAACATATGAGGTGATAGTTATATGTCATGATTCATGGGGTCACTTTTGTTCATCTACGTGAGAGACTTTTTGAGTATACTACCTCGATACTTGGGGAAGGGCACTCGGCCATTCTCGATATGCTTGACGTCCTCCACAAGGACTTCATAATGCTTCTTCACTTCCTCCGCGGTTTTCCCTCCAACGGCCCTGGCGACATTGTGCCAACGGTCAGGGGTGTCCTTGTCATACACAGCCAGAGCCTTCTCAAAGGCTTTGTTCTGCTCAGCAGTCCAGCTGCGGGAAGACATTGAGCTGGATGCCATTTCTTTTCTGGAGTTTTTAATGCAAGGAAGGGAAGGAAAACAAGGAAGAAATGGAAAAATTTAGGGTGTGAAAAGAGAAGGAAATGGAAAAGAATAGGTAAAAGGCAAAGGAACAGTGAGGAGGAGGAGGGAGAGAGAGTCTAGTCAAGGGCTGATATGTGTAAAGAGGTGGCAATGGCTGCTCTTTATAAGCTCCATGGAGGGGTGAGGTGGGGTCGTCATGCCAGTTGCCCTATAAAAAATTAGGAAAATTTTAAATTTTTTTTTTTTTTTTTTAAATGATATGTCTCGTTAAGAACCACAAAATGAAGAAGGACAAAGAACAACAACAGGGTAGAGGAATCAGTATCTCCAAGAACTTAAATTTTTTTACTTGTAAGTAAATATCAGTTAGAATTTACCTTATCAAGCTAAAAACACACACTATTAAAAGCTATGAAAGCAGAAGTTACAGATGATAAATCCACAAAAGAAATTTCCTAGAGTTTTGTTTTCGTATTCCTCTTGTTTAGGTAGTGTTTAGTATATGAAATTAGTATTCTGTTCACGTGGTTGGGTTTATTGCAATTGCCCAATTATTGGATAATTAGGTAACTGGCAAAACTTTAGAGGATAAGCATGCCACTAAAAGAAAAAACATGTTAGGAAAATAGCACCCTTCATGAAATAATTCTCATGATCCATGCAATCATGAAATCTCATCTCGTGAATCATCTGTACTAATCTCCAGAAGGTTTCTTTCAATCGAAATATGATATAAGATTGCTCTTTTTTGGTAGATTTTAATAATATGGATTATAAGTGGTAAAGTAAGTGTGCAAGTTTCTTGCAAACATAAGTAACAACAATAATAAGATGGATCATAAAAAGATTATTCGGATTTCATTTGATTTATAGTCGGCAGAAAATCCCTTCCGTTCCTTGATATTGGGTGGGCCCAAATCCAATGGCCGTACGAAAGCTTTCACGAGTGTGCCGCAATCCGATTTAATTGGTTTTGGAGTTCAGAGGCAAAGATAGCCTTCTTCTCTATAGATGATCTTATGTCTGTCTGTACGTTGTCCTGAACAACATTACAAGCTTTTTAGCTGGCCAGCTAAGTCCGTACAATGATTATGTTAGGTTTTTGTGTAAGAAAAGGTGAATACATGTTATCTACTCTTTGCCATGCGGGACCCTTCACTGAATCTTGTGTTTTTTAGCAAGGATTATTAGTTCTCTCTGATTGGTGTTTGTTCACCTGGAAAATTTTTCTGAACATGCAACACTCTTTCTGTCTCTTATGCAATAATGCCTCTGAACATTTATTAGTTCTCTCTCTGATTGGTGTTTGTTCACCTGGAAAAATTTTCTGAACATGCAACACACTTTCTATGTCTCTTATGCAATAATGCCTCTGAACATGAAATTTCTTTCTTTATCTGTGTAAGATCTGCTATCATCATAGTTTAATGAGAGCCCCTCTTACTAGTCTTGAGTGTGGATTGGGGTATGAATTACCAGGTTGGAGTAAAATGTTAAAATGGGAACCCGTAATAGTGGTCAATGATTTATTTATGGCAACAGATAGGACTTGGTCTTTATTGTGTCGAACAGATTAAAAACACGTATCAGTAAAAACAACATACACTACGGCTATATATAACAGGAAAATCTGTAGATGATTTGTTTTCTTTGTTGTTAGCTGTTACTTCAGGATGGCGTGTTGGGGCTGTAAACATAGTTGTGCTTGCTTTGAATTTAGTTCACCATGGGGTAGGAACCATAACTGGGATGATGTTTTTGGTCATTTGGCAAGAAAAAAAATAAGAGTATTTTGGCGTTTTGCATTTCTTGGGTAAACATATGGTTGAGCTTGGATTGGCCCATACATCTTTTTTACCTGTTTTACTTGTTTATGGTGAAGATATACATTATATGTCTGCTGATATCAGGTCAGTTATGGGCAGCTGATAACATAATCTTGTAATAGAATCTTTTATGGTCCACTTGGGTTGTTTTACCCTCCTCTCCTTTTTACTTTTGCCTTGGATTTTTCTAGTGGAGGCCTCATTTTAGGGATCATCTGGTGGTTAGTGTGTTTCATGCCTTCTGACTGGGTCTTTTACCTTTCTTTTGCTAATCATGGATCCTAATACGAACTTGCTTAAGAAAACCGTCTCTCGTCATTGGCTGATTCAATGGGAAAATGAGCCTACCATTAGTCCGATATATGAACATTGCAAGAGGCTCTCCCCATGCTAGCCCAGTTGTTTGCTATTTAAATACGATGTCAGTGCTACATGACGTGCTTACTGAAGCTTATAGTTGTCTGCTCAATTCGGTAGTAGCTAACAAAACCATATAATGCACTAATGCCTGATGAACTTTCGAGGAAAGCAGCTAGGATAAATCATATATGAATGACTAGGTGCTCGATTAAGACATTTTTCAATCGAGGACAGGACATACTTTTAGGAACATAAATATCTAGGTTCATTGCATTCTTAAATAAAATTATATTGAATTCCTAGAGTATCATCTTTTTGAGGTTGGCGGTGCGATAGCATATGGCTTTCGACTGCAAGTGGGTTAGAGTAGCCCCAACCTACGGAACCTATGGGCCAATGTTGGCTAAAATCTTGCAACTGGACTCCAGATTCCACATATTCTAAAATCCACAGAACAATTCTAGAAAATGAGATATTAAAAAAATAATAATAAAGAGATACTAAAAAGAATTGGAATGACGCGTAGGAGAGTTTTTTGTAGTAGGGACATGCATCATGTTTCTTTCTTCTAAACAGTGATTATGTCAATGTTTTAGAATCTTCTAACGTGGCTAAGCTGGGAAAAAAGGAAATCTATGTTGTGCTAATCTGGACTCACTTGTTATAGTTTTAGTTTCTGAAAAGAAAATGAATAAAGTGAATCTTTAGATATAAATAACTTAGTGTGTATCTAATATGGCATGCTTAAATGGTACTTAATCTGACCTTTCATCATCTTATCACTTAATTAACTATAAGTGAGATGTTCCTTCACAAGATTTCATGTCATTTTGCCATTTCTTATCATTATCTTAAACACACATTACCAGATAGAATTTCTCACTAAACGCAAGCTAATACTATGCTTGGTAGTTGAACTATAGCGAATTTTCGGAAAAATTGGATGCGTGGTCAGTACAATCAAGCTGCATGAGTCTTGTTGGTGAGATATCGACCACATGCTAATGGGGCGGCCGATAATCATTGCTTGAAAGTTACAGCTAGTTAAACTGACCTTTCCTTCATCTTATCATTTAATTTACTATAAGTATGATTTTCCTTCACATGATTTCATGTCATTTTGCCATTTCTTTTCATTATCTTTATATATACATTACGTGATATTTCTCACTAAACACCAGCTATGACATTATTGTTTGTTGAACTATTGTGATTTTTTTGAAATTTGGACGAGTGGAGTTGCACGAGTCTTGTCAGTAAGGTATCTACCACATGCCAATGGGGCTGCCAATGATCATTACTCATTAGTTGATAGTTACCTGTAACCTTTTAGAATCCGTACAAAAAAAGTGAAGCTTTGAGATTAGGGATGCACCTCTCCACTATTATCTAGAATCTTTATCATCCAGTATCTCGTATAGAAAGTGACATATGGAGATTCCTTTCACTGCCTTCGTCCGGGTTTTCTTCTCCAGTGGTCCTGCTTCCAAGTTGAGTGACCTAGGACTTAGTGGTCCAAGGGTATTACATTGATCATGGATTGTTTAATGAGTTGCAAAGAGTTGCATTGGGTGGATTAGATAATGAGTGCTAATGGATTTAGCTCTTTCATATTTTGTTAAGTAACCTTTCATCTGTTACAGATGGGAGAACCGGGAATCCCCAACTTTATGGGGGTGCGGAAAGAAGTCCACCAGCCAGTCCTGATCGTACTATGGTCAATTGGTCATGCAAAAGCATAAAATCTCGCCTTTAAAGAACAATATCTTTGAACAAATTTTAGTTTCTGGATTTATAAACCAGGTTTTTAGTTTCCTCTAAACATATTGTACTTAGTAGGGAATGAGATGGGGGATTACAGCCTATGAATGAGGATCATACACCTCTGTCTGTGATTTTCAGGAATTCTGAAGCCATACAGAATAGCTACTTAAGTTGATAACTCATGTGTGGCTTAAGTAAGTTGGATAAGATATGATGATACTCAGTTGGACATGAGCCAAGCAAAAAAAAGGCGAAAATTTCATATCGAGTGTAACAACTTGATGTGGAGCTTTGAGTGTCACCAATCAACTGCTCCTCCTTTCGGCCAATGATGTCCTAGAAGATCCAAGTTGTTGAGGACCATGCTAGGGTTACTAGGCTAGATTTGTCGAGGAATTAAAGATGGGAATTCAATGATTATTTCTAGGCATCTTAGGGGTACCACACGCCTACAACCGACATTGATGCTAATGTCTAACATTGGAAGATCCAGTGAGATGAGCAAGATAGTGTGTGGGGCATTGAGTCTCTCATTTCCTCATATGCTGTTTCCTCTTGTCATTGTCGGGAAAGTGCAGTGCCAAGTCAATGTTTCTTTCTTGTCTCTTTGGAGCATTTTCTTTGGAAAATACTGCACTTCAGGAGTGAAAAATATTTCTTTAGCATCTTCTTCTCAATAATCTTTTCTCTCGTTGCATTTTGATGGACAGTTACTTACAAAGGATTACCTTTCTTTTTCGTTTAATAACAACCAATCATTTGGCTATCCTATATATCCTAAATAACAAGATTTTTTTGAGTAATTGTTTGCATATGTATGGACACAGGCCTTTGAATCCTCTGCTATTAGTTAAAACCAGACAACTAATTCTGAATACTTAAACTGGATATTCTAGGTATCTAGTAGGAGCATTGCATGGTTTGTTAGAAGATCTTTTAAGGGTAGAACATAGGCTTCATAAAATGTCATTTCATTGATCTTTCTGTGTGGCTTGTCCCAATAATGACCCTGCTCATGCACTCAGTTTATGGGTGAGAGTTTTGTATGATTCAATTGTTAGTTGGCAGGTGATCATATTAAATTGTTTGGTGTTTTAGAATGTTCCCTCATTGGAAATGTTAATGTTTTGGAGGGAGAGGAAGAGCAAGATTCAAGATTCTCATAGTTAGAAGGCTAAAAAAAAAAGCTAGAAAAAAAATCCATTCTTATAGGTTGCTCAAGTGTCATCCAACTTATACTGCTTACAAACTAACTGCAAGTATCACAGATTTGTCACTTGCTAATTCCAAGTTTCTATAGTTTACATGACCAATAATTTAGGTAGTCTTTGATGGTCTAATGAAAGTGACGAAACAAAAAGTTTTGAGGTGATTCTTTAGAAAATACTACAATTACTTGTTTATAAGTATTTATGTAGATGATGCAAATATAGATGTTTACAATTGTTTTGGTATAGGAATGAATTAATTCAATGGGTGACTGAGTATGAGAACAATTTGTCATTAAAACATGCGACAATTACGATAATTATTTATTTATTTTTTCATGTAAAGAGAACAAAAATCAAGATTTACTATCACACTTCAACCACACACTCGCTAATGAGAAGATCTACTCATCATAGCCTATCTAGCTAAGTGTTATAAGTGGTCATTTGTCTCGTATCGAATTTGGATGAAAAGTGATGGTGTATAAATGATGCAACACTATCCAACACCCACCTGTTACACTTAGGCTATATGGGGAACACCCTTTTCATGTCTTTTTTTATAATAATAGCAGTTATCCCATTTTTGGATAATATTTGCAGTAATTTTCAGTGTTAGGAACATATTTTAAAATGAAAAATTTTTTACTCGTAAAAAGTGCTATTGTATCCAATTTTCAATAAATATTTTTAATAATTTTCTGTGTTTGGTTGCATATTTTAAAATGAAATTTTTTTACAAGAAATTAAAATATAATCTACTCTCTCTATTTCAATAGGTGGTTTTACAAAAATGTTAGCAACGAGGCATTTGCATAAAACATAACAATTTGGACATTAATGTCCACAAAAAGATAATCAAGTTGTATTCACATTTGAGACTGCAAATGCTTAGTTTTTTGAAAAATATTTTACAGCCAAATAAACGAATTAGTCACCAAATTAGCAAGAGAAAATTTTATTTTTATAGGGCTCTCACTTTTTGAAATATCTCAAACTTGGAACTTGTTGGTTACAAGTGAATCCTCTCTTATTTATAGGAATCATATATAGTTTCTAGATTTTTTTCATATAAATATTTACAATTCTATAAAACTCTCTATTATTATTTAATATTCTCTACCTGAATACAATTTTTACGAGCTCTCTAATATACAAAATTTCAAACTTCCTCCAACATTCCACAACCTCTATAAAATGTAAAAGACTTTCTAATGCCTCAGTATTCAAATGTAAAATATGTGTGACGTGCTAAATTGCTCACTTGATTATACTGTACCGAATGGGGAAAACTTGAAAGTAATTGTAATCAAATATTTTTTTTTTTACTTAACTCACTTTATTAGAATACAAAATGTGAACATTTATACATATACATAATTCTTCAAGATACTTTTATTTTTCTTTATTCAAAATTTTTATGTAAAGCTTTGTACAAGCAATCAAAAGAGTCTGAAACACTAAATGCATTTTTTGATAATATTTTAACCGAAACAAATGAAGCCTTTTGTTTGATGTTATCAATCTGTAAGCTAGACAACAATATTTTAAGTAGCCTTATTGTTTTCTACTCATTTTATTAACATATTTAATATCAACAGCCAATAGTTCAACAGAAGCTAGACTATGGTTTTTTTTTTTTTTAGAATTTATTAATTTAATATTTTGCAATTGGGATATAAGAAAATTGAGTTTAATGTTTAAACTAATTTAGTCCTCAATTCCACATCATCTGATTTAGCTATCTTCGGTTCTGGAAGTGCTGGCACTGAAATCAGTAGTTCTAGTTTTGAAAAATTCTTATGAGACTAGCAAAGAAAAAAATAATAAAAAATTCTTATGAGACTAGCACTGAAATCCACGTTGACGCTTCATGTTCAAGCAGGGTATGCAAGTAAATTCACCTATTAAAAAAAAATTTGTGGACAACTATTATAATTTCTTTTTCATTTGTATTTAAACTTAGAAGAGCCAACGATGGACTAGTGATGTACTCGCAAATCAGCTCAACGTCAAAGTTCTTGCAAAATCCTATTGGTACTAGTGAATTTCGTAGTCAAACCCTAAAACCCAACCCAGGAGAGCTGTATAACCAGGCATTTATATTAATTGGGCCATGGCTAGAGCGATATGTGTGTGCCTGTGCGCGCGCCAACTGCCAAGCATAGGTCCATAAGTTGTTTAGATGGTTGGGGAAGAAAATGGAAATGTCAATTAGGAAAGTAATAGAAGGCAAATATGACAGGATTACCCCCATCTAAAAGAGAGAATATTCTCTTTCCCCTGACTGGAGAAATAAGGAGTAGAGAAAGGTGTACATACATTTTTTATTTTTTTTTTAAACCTGAGTTTTCAAAAAAAAAAAAAAACAATGGCCTTGGTTATTGACATATTGTAGATAGCCATCTGCCCATATGGCAATCTTTGCTAATGAGGTACACCTGGCCAATTCTGATAGGATTGCCCCTAATCATATTTGACCCCTGCCTGATAGAGCCAGTATTCTTTAGCTACTAGGCCCTAAATAGCGAATGTTAATCTCCCAAGGGCAAGGCGTCGCTACCTTTTGCCCTCCTGTTGAGGTACCCCGCTCTAGTCGGATGGATTTCTCCATCCCCTTTTTTGAAGCTCTCTTCTACAGAAGAAGCTTTCTACTACTTATTAAAGAGATTTCCACCTCAAGCGCCCATGTAAAAAGAGTGTTTAAGGTGTGGATAAAGAAGGTAGGTCCTCTAAGAAGTTTTTTTTTTCCCTCTCTAATTTTGGGAATCTGAGTGACTGTAACGACCCAAAAAGATATCAATAATAATAATAATAATAATAATAACAAAATATATAAAATTTCAGCATGACCTTCGCAAAAAAAGTCCCTCTACAACCTGTTAAAATATAAAAAAACGCAATGGCCTCACTTGGCCTTAAAACTAATTTATCCTGTCTCAACACACAATACAAATATTATGCCACATTTCCAAAATGATTACATACATATAAAAAGTCTCGTTCCTCCATCTAATCTAAACAAGGAACGCACTTTAATTACATCAAGTTACCGTCCATAAAATATGGCTAAAATTTAAAAGTCCATAACTTACAACATTATACCAATTAAACTAAAGTTTCACAAAATAGTTAAGATTATATTTACAATATATTAGAGTTCTAATATAAAAGATAACAAAATAAAATAGATCTTCAAGCTTAGTGGTTATTCGGCTAACACCACAAGATATAAAATGTATGCTATAATGAGAGTGCGACCAAGTTTTAAATTTATAAAGTGCCATTACTACCTCTAACTACTAACGCAGCAAGGGCAAGTAGGGATCATGCCAAGGGATTGAGATGGAAACAAGATAGGGTTAGTAGGTCGAGTGATCAAAATATAGCTTGTTTGGTTGATTTAAACTACAACTAAATTAAACAAATTCAATGTACATCAAGCAAAGTAGATAAAGGATAGGGAAAACAAGATAGAAAGGTCTTGGGACTTAGAGGTCACCACTAAACATCACCTTTCTAAATACTCAATGTATAATGAATGAGGGGAAACATATGTTGCAATGTAATGTGTGTATTTGGTAAAATCTACAAGCATGGATGACCAAGTAAGTGTATATTGTCTAAACAACATGGTGAATAACACAATATATCAAACTAAGCCATTATTCCTTCCTTTAAGATCTTAATCCAAACACATCAAATGGTTAGAGAAATATACAACTTGCATTCATAAGCATGTGTTAGTTCTATTGGTTTTGCTCTTTTATTGTCCAAAGAACAAGTGCTTTGATGTGATATCTACTAAGGGCTATTTGGTAACCATAAGGGCACAAGGGGCATTTATGTCATTCTACATAAGTATATGGTCAGCCTATATTTGTCTAAGATAAGTGCATTGTGTATTAGAGCTGATAGGTACAATTCTAAGGATTTAAAATGTGGCTGCAAAATAGTATGTGACATGTGGAGTCTTTAAGGGCAGCATTAATTCATCACTGTGAACAGCTTGCTGCCACGTGGCATGGTGGTCCTACAGAGAGAAAGATGTATGTATGTTCATTGGCTATAGTGAGAAGGCCTTATCTACAATAGGTTTTCAATAAGGTCACTATATAAAGGCTGTTATAGCCTTCTTGAAAGTATGCCTCTTTTGAAAAAACATTCAGTAGTTGAGAGAGAGTTCTATTTGATAGCTAAAATGAACAAAAATTTCTGTGATATTTAATGATGATTGAGCCTTAATGTTTCATAGAAATTTGCCTAGAAGAAGCTTAATTGCAGTAAAGATAACGGAGGTGCTGTGAGGTTGTTTTTCTGGTGTAAAGAGAGGCTGAGATGGCTCAAAACTGCAGTGGTCATTTTTGAAGCTGGAATAAGGTCTAAGCACACTTAACTTAGTGATTTACAACTGCTGAAGCTGCCTGAAACCACATCTTGAAGCTGGTATTGAATTTCATATCTCAAACCTCTAGTTTTATTTGATTTGCTGGTCTAAATCTGT
>JAOTQH010238323.1:0-12976 GCA_025631255.1 Cornus kousa
CTACACAAATCACAGGCAACCCAATTGTCAAAACTCGAGATGTTTGCTTTGGTCCAATTCGAGGAAGCTTAGGAAGTCGAGAGAGGTCGAGCCCTTGAGCCTGGCCATTCATCCTGAAGCTCCATCCTAATATATAATGTGATGTTAGGACTGAGCCAGTGGATGATGAGAAGCCAACGTACATGGTTTCATTGATAACAGCCGAAAGATCATAGTAGAATGACAAAATAGGAGTATTTGGTTTCTGGACATTAACAGGAGCTAATGTGACATTCATATGCTTTTCCACACCATCATACACCACCCAGACTTGCATCGGATGGCCACTAATAAGGGACAAGTTCTGGAACAGATGATTATTAGGAGCATAATAGCCTGCTGGCTTGGCTACTTTGGAATATAAGCCATCAATGTCAATCCCAACATGGTTGTTATCGATATCATTGAACTCCAGGCTCTGAATGGTATCGAGCTCTACAGCGACAACATGATTAGTGGGGTTGCCATCGTTGGTCATATTGAAAAGACCAAGGTATTGGCTTGGAAGAGCACCAGGGAGGCCTCTTGTTGGGGCAATAACGAAAGCAATTCCGTGACCACTCACAGTGGGATTCTGGGAAATGATGGCGAAGACAAAAGTGGTGGAGAAGGAGAAAGTAGTGTTTGATGTGTCCTTGAAGTTAATTGGGTAAGGATAGAAGGCATGACCTGTTTGTTGTTGGGTGTCATTAGTGAGCTCCAAGAGGCCATTGGGTGTGCACTTGGCTATGCCGTCCAGGCTCAGATTCTCTGATCGTTGGAACCCATTGTAGATGAAACCAAGATCTTCAGTGGCTGGTAAGGCAAGAAGAGTACAACTACTATAGACCAGTAGCAATATTAGAAGCTTGGAGAACATGGCCAGAGTCTGTAAAAAAACTATTCCCAATCATTTGCTTTTGTCAATGTAAGATATGATTCAGGATGAAACAATTTCTTTTTCTACATTTCACTAACACTGCTGTATTAAATGAAAATGAAATACTGTAATAAATAAGAAATAATTATTTTGTGCCAATGCCCACAACAAAGAAAACATCATTGGAGTCTTTTCCAAGCCTGGTCTGTCACTATCGCTCTCTTGATGACAACTGACCTACAGGGGTGGATACATGTGTGTGTGGGACGGCAATTGGCATTTCTTGTTAACGCGGATGATAGAATTGGTAAAATCAAAAACATCATTTGCACCGGAAGTTTTGCCAACCCCAAAAGAATTTTATCATTTTCTCCTTGCTTCGCCCGAAGTGGGGTAGACTACGTGGTAAAATGTGTAAAATACTTTTCAATTAATTTCTATTCTCTCTCTCTCTTTTTACTATTTGTTTTTTTCCTTTTTTTTTTTCCTCACATGTTTATTCAAATGAAGTCTTAATTTGTGTGAGATTTTAATTTAATTTGGGAAAATTGTATTTAAGCCCCTTAGTTTGACAGTAAATCATCATTAAATTATTATTATTATTTGGTCAAAAAAAAATCCCTCAACTAATCGAGGTGTTTATTTTTTTATTTTTATTACCAAAAACACCCACTTTGGCACAATTATGCGAATTTAGTTAAAATATATATTTTTTCATTTCTTCAATAATATTTGAACTTAAATTTTTTGTTACATGCAATATCATACTTTTAATTAAAAAAAAAATCAAAATTAATAAAATAAAATAAAATTCATAATTACGAGTGCAACTAAATATAAGTTCAAATCTTATATGTTTATTTATAGGGCAAATTATAATGACCTCCTCTGATATTTGATTTAATTGCAAGTAAACGTGAGGTTTGTCTTTTTTTTTTGCAATGTGTTGGCACGAGGCTTGATCCATTTTGCAAAGACCTCCCCTCCTTACAAAAATTTGTATTTTTTGTCAGAAAAATGACTTGAAGAGACCAAAATGCCCATCAACTGAGTGTAAAGACTCTATTACCCTCACAGTTTCATTAAATAACAAAAAAAAATCTTGTTTTAATGGACAGAAATACCCTTCTCTCCTACCCTTTCTCTCTTTCTCCACCTACCCAAAAAGCAGTAGCTTCCATTGAAGCCGGCACCGAAGCTGTTTGAACCAAACGGAAACTCCATTGAAGATCATACGAGACCGAGATAACAACTCCATCGAAGTTTCTTGCCACTCCAACCGAGACCCAATAGGAAAGCCTCGTAGCTATCTGATATATATATACATATATACACACACATTCAGTTACAATGAGCCAACAGAGAGCAATATATATATAGTCACTCGACGGCAAAAAGAGGGTTCTATTCGTATTCGTTCCTTTGTAACGGGGTCGAAACCCCGATTTGATCACATTACAACTTGCTTGGGTGAGAAATTGAACAAGGAGTAAATAAGCTAACCCAGATCGCTATTCTAAATCCCACCGATGAGATGTTAGTTGCCTCCTTAAGTAGTTGTATATATACATAACAGAATTAACCCTAAAAATCCAGAAAACCATAAAAAATGGCTGGGCTGGCAACGACGGCGATGAGGTTTAGGGTTAACGTCAAGATTGATCTCGTCGGCTGTTGGTTTGGGTTAACGTCGAGAGTGATCTGGACGATGGCGACGAGATTTGGGAAATCGTGCTTGCTGATCACAGAGTTGGGATTGGATTCACGTTGTGCACGAAGGCATTTGAGGGACGATTAGGGCTTTGATTTGGTATATAGGTTAGCTCTTCTATATCAAGCTTTTGCTCAGTGTTCTATGGTTTGAATCATTTAAGCTCTGTACTCATCTTTGGTTAGGTCGCTAAAGCACTCTGATCATTAATGGAGCTCATTCTCTGTTGGTGTCTATATATATATATATATATATACACTCAGGCAATGGACACCAATCTTCAAGCTCGCCGGAGCTGTTGGGTCTTCAATAGCGTGGCTTCTGTTGGGTCTTCAATGGAGCTCACTGTTGGTTCGTCTCTGAAGCTCACTGGTTTTGGGTCTTCAATAGAGCTTCTCAATTTTGGGTCTTCAATGGAGCTGCCCAGATTCAATGGGCGTTGCCGCTCGGAGTTCGCCGGTTTTAATGGGCGCTCCTGTTTTGTCTCTGACGGTGACATTCTGGCCTCGCCGGTGACCTGAATTTTGTTGGCCCGTGGTTCAGTTTGAGATGGGCAACGTAGTGGTGGTGGTGGCGATTTGAGGGTAAGGTGGGCGGTGGCGATTTGAGGTTAAGGTGGTTTGGTGGGAGGAGGGGCCGTGGTTGGGGCAGTAAGAGGAGGAAGAGAGGGAACGGAAAGAGGAGAGAGAAAATAGGATTAGAGGAAGAGAAAAGAAAACGTTTCATATGCAAAATGGTCATTTGTTATTTTCAAATATTTTAAATTTTTTTAACAATATAATAATAAAGGTAGTTGAGTAAATTCATCTAAAACCTCTCAAATCGGGAGAGGGAGAGGTCTTTGCAAAAAGAGGCAAACCTTTGGTTTACTTGCAATTAAGTCAAATCTCAAGGGAGGTCATTGTAGTTTGCCCTTACTTATATTATATATGATATATATTATTATTGTATTATTTATACTTTATATCTTATTTTATATAATAGTATACTAAATATTAATAAAAAAAAAATTTCATTCATTGCTATTCTGTTATTAAATAAAATGAAGTTGCTCATGCCACAATGTGCAATGTGTAGCATATTAATACCATATTAAAATGCATATAATCTGAAATATAAAATTTTGAATACTAATTGAATAATACTTATTAATTTCATAATTTTCAGAATCTATAATTATGCAAATATATATTTCAAATAATAAATATATAACTTACAAAAATATAAACAAGCCATTCTGGTCCAAGAGTTAAATTATAGCTCCGGGATGACAAGCACCATAAAACAGGTCCCCAACAACCCCTTATACCCCCCACGCGTGAGAGTATTTTGCTTTTTTAATATATGTTTTTTAAACAAGAAAGTTCAAAAATAAATATTCTGGTTTCTAAAAGTTAAAAAAAAAAAAAAAAAATTTATAGAAAAATTAAACATTAAATTATGAGGCCAAGAGAGAAAACAGGGGACAAAATGGACAACCAAAGGCATTGCACGCGCCACTAGGCTCAAGTAAGCGCTTACGCTGGCAGCACCCTTTTCACGCTGCCTTCCCGGCCTCCACTTGCTCCGCCGCGACCACCAGCGTGTTCGTCTCCTGCTCCTGAATTTATTCGTGGGTTTGTTTAAGTGATCCGAGCCTTGTAACTTTGAGGGTGAACGACACTCTCTTTCAGATGTGAGTGAAAAGTAAAAAATTCTGCAATTTCTACTCCATTTAGCCCTAATTCTACCGAAACCTTTCATATCTCACAAACCTTTCATAAAAAAAATTAAAAATTAAGAATAATATAATTTCGGAAAGCTTATGAAAAAAGAATTTCAACCATATAAGTTTATGTGCAAAACTCAAGGATGAGAAATAAATATGGTCCTTATGAATTATGACTCATGGAACATCAAGTTTAAGATTCAACTTTTCTCATATGCAAACAATTTTTTGAAAGGGGTGTGAGTACCAACTAGAAAAAAAATAAAATAAAATTAGAGAAACAAAATTTTGTTACATATATTATTCTTATTTTTATTCAGATTTTTATTTTAAAAAGTAAAATATTTGAAGTTTTTGAAGAAAAATATTTAGATTTATTCAGTTGCATATGGAGTATGAAATATTAAGTGGAGGTCAATTTAATGAGATATCAATTTTTTACACAAAAAAAGTATACTCCCTCCGTCCCATAATAGTTGTTCACCCCAAAAATTTTGATTCATAATTTTTGTGAGTTAAAGTTATCGAAATAGACCTTTAATATAAAATATAGGTAGTATATAAGTATATAAAAGAAATATGATTAAAAATAACATGATTCAAAAATAAAAAGTGGTAATGAGTCAAAATTTTCGAAATGAATAACTATTATGAAATGAAGGTAATACTTTTCATATAATAAATAAATATATATTTGACTTTGATACCATTTAGGGTATTTCAATTATCTTTACCCGAAACAAAAATAAATTATGGAATGCTTCACAGCCTCCTTTAGACTTCTTGTGAGACTACAACTACAATACGAATATGGAATCTTTGAATCCACCGTCCAAAAGCTTCTTCTCGATCACCAAAAGAATTGACAAAGAAAGAAAAGCATTTTGTGTACTAGGATTTTCTTGTATGTTGTGCGTATGTCGCCTATAGAAACTAAAACAAAGTAATATATTCACTACGGTTAGAGTTTCAGTGTGTGGTTACTACTATTAGAAAGCTGACTTCGAGCTCTTGAATTTAAGTTTAAGAATCGCCTAATTTGGATCTAATCACCAAGAAAAATATCAAGCCCATGTTACACGCATGGTTTGTAGTATTAGTTACGGTCGCGGTTAAGGTGTAATGAACTCGGACAAGGTCAGTATAAACTGGCCGATACGGATCACGTATCGAACTTAAAAAAGAGGTCGCTTATCGAACTATACAACAAACCATGTTTACTGCTTACACGTAAAAAAATGCTTCAATTTAATTAAGGTAACATTATAGGTCACATCCTAAACAATAGGAAGAAAAATACAACTTTTAAGGCATTCATAATTCATGAAGAAATTTTACCAAGTTGGACATTTTTTTCATTGACTTTGATGTAACTAGTTTTGAAATTAATTAATTGGACTTCACCAGAATTTAATCATAATATAGGAAGAAACATGATTAAAGATGATGTTGCAATGTACAAGTACCGGACTATCTGAATGGTTTGGTTGCTTTCCGTTTTTATGAGATTGTGTTCGAGCCTTACCGTTCCCCTTTTAACATAACAACTAATTGGAAATAATTTTACCATAAAGAATAATAAAATAAAATAAATAAATAAATAAAGAATAAGAAGAAGCAGCAGCAGCAGCTGATCTCTCTCTTACATACTTCACCAAAAACAATAGGGGACTTCGTGAAGTCCATCAGACTAATTTTTTAATATAAAAATATTTTTCGAACAATTAATCCTACATTTCTAAGCCCGTTTATGGTGTCTTCCACCTGCTTGCGAATTCTTAAATTGATTGTGCTAACTTTTTCAAATCAATTGGTCACCTAAAAGTGGCCAGGGTCATTAAAATCCTAGACTGGTGACATGGTGCAGTTCGTATGAAAACAACATTTTTATTTAACAACCTTCCGCAAAAAAAAAAAAAAAAAAACAAAACATTTTTATTGGACAATGCCAATAATTATATCTTGTCTTCCTTTGTCATTTTCTATTTATTTTATTTTATTAACAAATTAGGATAGGAGGGACTTCATCACTGGCACATCGTTTGAGAAGTTATATGCTTTACTAATTAGGTCATCGATTGATACCCATAAAAATGTAAGACAATGTATCAAAAGTGTTAAAGTTCGAAATTGTGTACCAATTTAGGAAAAAGATTCTAATACACACCATACTTCACACATCCAACCATCACAACTCAGCACACTTGCGTCTGACTATTTTTGACCATCTAGGCTCGGTTTGTTTAAGCATAACATATTTTATATGCAACACTTTTTCATGTAGCATGTTTTCTTTTATTTTTTATTTTTTATTTTTCAGTGTTTGACATAGGTTTCGAAAAAAAATTTGGTTCTCTTATTTGAGTCATTGGTTATTCAAATTTTCTCTTATACTATCAATTGGTCTAATTATTTTTAAACCAACAATAATAATTATTTGACAAGAAATATAAAAAAATAATCAATTGATTTTTGAAAAAATTATAAGGAAATTGAAACAACTCTCTCTATCATCGAATGCGATACCTGTAAACGGATCGAATTCGGACCGATCATGTTTGATCCGATTCGAATCCGATAAGCAATTTAGTTGATCTGATCCGATTCGATAATCCGACAGATATTTTGTAAGTTAATCCGGATCTTATTTGTTAATAAACGGATATATGATCCGATCCAATAAAAATGTAAATTTTTTATATATAAAAAAGAAAAAGAAAAAGATATAAATTAATGTCAAAAGAGAATAAAAAAAATTAATTATAAGAAAAAGATATAAAACAAAAGATTAGTAAAATACAAAAGGAAAAGAAAGGAAAAAAATTACTCAATGAAAGGAAAAGAAAAGAAAAATTGTTTACTCTTTGCTAATGAATAAAGAGTATAATATTATTAATATGTATATTAAGAGATTTATTAGCATGTAGATCAAAACACCACACTATTGTATATATAAGATTGTGATTTTTTTTTTATTTTTTTTTATTTTTGGGTCACCTCTAATACAATTATAATAGGAGTATTGATATATAATTTTAATTGGATCGGATCAGAATAATCCATATCCGATTTGTTAAGCTAACGGATTGTCGGATTCGGATCGCAATTGAATTATCGGATTTCTTGTTCAATCCATATCCGACTAATTGGATTGGAACCGGATTGGGATCTGCTCCATTGATAGGTCTAACAACAAATGAGTGTTTTTTTTTTTTTTTTTTTGTTTTTTTAAAAGGAATGTGCCATATCACTTTTTAAGATTTTAGAGCCTCTTACCTCATAAATAGAGGTCAGGGGTTCAAGTTTCAGAAGAGATAAGTGTGTGTGAGTACCAACTGAGAAAAAAAAAAAGAGAAAGTGTGCGCGCGCGCCTCTTACCCCACTATAGGTATTGGGCTTAAGTTGTTTTGCTTATGGTCACTATACCACATTTTAAAGATCAATGGACCGGTCCTTTGTTGATCCTTTTCTACTTCTTTCCTCTCTAAACTCTCTCTAGACTGGTTTTTTGGTCAATATGTAATTTTTCTATGTACTTTATTGACGTTTTGGGTATCATATGTTTTCGTTGAGGAGATAGACAGTGAAATTAATAGGCTCTTAAAATGACACGATTTTTAAAGGATTAATTAATAAATTGTTATTTTCCTCTTTATGGAACTTAATCTCAAAAAAATTCAAATGGAAAAGAGAACGAAATACCATTATAAATCATATACATGACTTGATGCCTTCGCCTTGATGGTAAGAGTTCGAATTTGATTTAATTATAAACAACAAAGCTCAAAATATAAGGGTCATTGGAATTGAGGAGGTCATACCCTCAACTCTTCAGCATGGTGAACAAGGTCGATTTAGGTTAATGGCCCATGTGTTCTTCATATAAAATGTGTTCATTTTAGCCTATCTCCCTTAAATTCCACTCACACACACACACACACACACAAAAACTAATCTCTTTATAGTTCTAGCTAATCAGCTGTTTCACCCGCAGACAAATGCCACGAAAGATTACTGAGTAGCAAGGAAATGTTCTAGGGTTTCATTTCTTCTTCATACTCTCATTAAACCTTCGTCGAAGATGAGCAATCAACCCTTACTACGATCAAGCGGAGATACCGAATCGAACGTCAGAGGCGACTGAGGAGATCATAACCACTATTTCACGGTAAAAATCGACCCTTTTTGCCATCACTCCTTCAAGTTCAAATGTTTTACACAAGAATTTTATGCTAACAAAATTCATTTTTTTTGTTTTTTTAAATTAGCATTGTCTGATTGAAATGTTAATATTGTTTATCAACTCAAAAAAAGCACGATAATTACTTATATAAACATTCATATAGACACAGATACATACATTGATTATTAGTGGGCGAATAGATTGCTATGTAAGCACTGCTTATAAATAAGTTTGTGTGGAATTATGTGTGCAAGTGTATATATAATTATATATATATATGTAGAAATCTGTGTACATGTTTACTGGTATATGTTTGTGTGTGTGTGTGTCTGTATATGTGTGTATGTATGTATGTGTGTGTATATGTGTGTATGTATGTATGTGTGGATATGTAGTCTAGGATTTCTTTGTTATATTGCTGAAGTGTCATGATCAAACCATGACTAATGTTGGCAAGGTTACTGTTGAGATTAACCTAACAACGACAACAAATCTCAGTAAGAACGTGTTGTGTATATAACATTGCTTTTTGAAAAAGGGAATCAAATTTAGGAACAATTTCCTAACTTGAGCTGCTATATGATACTAAAGGCAGCACCTAATTGAATTCTATTCACCTTAGCTGCTACTTGTGAAACATACATAACAATAATTGGCATGCGAAGGTATATACTAATCTAGAAGATGTAGATTGGAGGAGTTTTTCATAATTTGATCAACGGCCCATGGAAATTAATGGTTCGGTGATTGTCACCGAGGGTTTAGGATCGTCTGACAATGATTTATCCCATACCATTGATGCTGCCTCCAAAGAAGATCATCCAACTTTTCAGGGAGTGAAGCATGGCCATTCAAGTACTGCAACACTTGAGACATGCTTGGCCTAGTTGCTGCCACAGGGTGTGAACAGAACAGTCCAAGCTTCAACACTAGTTCCATCTCCTCCTCCTTGAAATCATTCTTTAATTTGGGATCAATGGTCTTCAAGATTTCCTGTTTTCTCCAACAATCCGATACCCAGTCCACAAGAATTACCTCTTCAGGTAGTGCTTGTTGCTCCACCGGCCTCCTGCCACAAGCAACCTCCAAGCAGAATACGCCAAATGCAAAAACATCAGTGCTCGTAGTTGCCTTGCCATTTCTAGCAAACTCAGGTGCAATGTATCCCAATGTGCCTGCTACTTGAGTTGTTTGAGGATCCTTTCCTTGATTGTTACACCTTGCCAGTCCAAAATCACCTAACTTTCCACTTAGTTCACCATCCAATAACACATTGGTTGCCTTGATATCTCTGTGAATAATAACTTCCACCCATTCTTCATGCAAGTAAGCTAGTCCAGAAGCTATGTCTTTGATGATTTTAAATCTTTGAGTCCAGTTAACTGTTGCCACTGGCTCATTAAAGATGAATTTGTCAAGACTGGCATTAGTCAAGAAATCATATACCAAGAAAAGCTCACCTTTTCGTCGACAATAACCAAGTAGTCTGACCAAATTGGGGTGTCGCAGCCTGCCAATGGTAGCAATCTCTGCGACAAACTCCTTCATACCTTGTCTTGATTCATCGGAAATTTTCTTGACTGCAACTTGGACATTGGAGACGGGTAAGACGCCCCTATAAACTTGACCAAAGCCTCCTCTTCCCAGAAGCTCACTTTCTCTGAAGCCTTTGGTGGCTACAAAGAGGTCTTGTAAGAAAATCTGTGAGGTCCATATTGAACCTCCCAGTCTTCCAATATTTCAGTAAACTTGCCTTTTCTTCTCAGTAAGAAAACAATGATAAAAGTTATTGCTGCTGCTGAAAGTAGTCCAAAAATAGACGCTCCAATAACCAGAGTCAATTTTTTCTTGTTGGAATGCGTTTTATTAGGGAGAGATGGAATTCGGGAAATAACAAGCTCTTGAGCCTTCCCATTCAACTGAAAACTCCAACCAAGAATATAATGAGACTCTAGATTTGCACCGACTGATGAAGCAAACCCCACATACGTCTGGTCTAAGGTGATTGGTGATAAATCAATTTTTAAGGACAAGAGTGGTGTTTTTGGTTTGCCTATGTTAATTGGAGATATTGTGACATTAATTTGCTTCTCAATACCATCATACTCCACCCAAGCTTGTAATCGATTTCCGCTTGCAAGGGTGAGGTTCCTAAATTCACCATTTTCATTTCCAAAATAGCCTGCAGGAGTGGATTTGACTGATTTTATGCTATTAATATTTATGCCAACATGATTATCATTGACATCCTCAAATTCTCTATCAAAGTAAGTGTCAAATTCAACTGTAAAGGCATGGTTATTTGGGCTTCCATCATTGGTTAGATTAACTAAACCAAGATGTTGGGAATCTATAGCTCCAGGGATGTCACTCGAGGGTCTAACTATGAAAGCCATTCCAAGTCCAGTGAGATTCTGAATTTCAGGGACAATATCAAATACAAACATAGTAGAGAAAGAGAGAGCATTACCAGTTGATGAGTTCTTGAATCTAAAGGATTTGCTGTAGAAATTATATCCTAATCCCCATGAAGTTTCATTGATGACCTTGATAACACCATCTGGTGCAATCTCTGCCACTCCAACTATTTTGATTTTTTCATAAAAGATGAAACCATTGTCAGACTCATAAGAGGACACCAGTTTGATGATAAGGAGAAAGAGCAATAGATAATTGTTGGATAACATGATTGGAAATTTGTTTCTAATAGCAAAAGAACTTATTCTACTTATATATCGTGCAATGAAAAGTGTGAGGGATTGTTCCTAATTAATAAAAATGTCATAGATGTCTGAATTTCTTTTGCTGCTCTGCATGATTTGACTACTACGAAAGAGATGAACAAGACTGGCAATGAACTGTTCGTCAACTATTTGGACTTTTAATGTGTGACCTATTGGAAGTTCATTCACTCAAATGAACTCATTCTGCATAAAAATCAAGTCGCGTGGTGGAAGATATATGCAGGGTGGAGCCCAGTGTGGACCCCCATTTCTTTTTCATGATGCCATGCTTGATAAGGCGTTGGATACTTGGATGGACTTTGAAATTAAAAATGCATGTAAAGTTGGAATAAATTAATTGCCCAACTGCTTAACCATTAGTAAATCTAGATCACACTCACAATGCAAGGGGCATGGGGGACCAACGAAAAATGAAAGAGAAAACTAGGTGTTGCCGCCAGATGAAAATGGGGAGGTTGATACAGAACGCTCATTTTGGACTTCAAGATTGACACCATTTTGTAGGTATTATGTAAAATGGAGTGAATTCTTCTTGATTGGCCTGTCAATGAATCTGCCAACGACGACAAGGTTCCCCTTATGGAGTCAAAGATGACAACAAAAATGCCAAAAGTGCAAAGATTACTAAATCAGATGCACAATTTTCTTTAGACCAATACAACTGTTTATGTTATTTGTTCTGTTAGTCAATGCGTGCTTGATCACTTTGATTACTGCATACTAGTGTCAATTTGTTGGAAACAAAGAAGGAAAGCACACTTCACTCCCATTGTTAGGAAACATATATCCCAGCTTGATTACCCAGCATATCGTTCAGATTTTGTTAGAACATTGGTCTTCCATTACTTGACTTCTTTCTTTCTTTCATACTCTCTCTCTCTCTTATTATTTATTTATTTATTATTATTCTTATTTTTTTATATTAAATAGAACAGTTTCAGTTAAATATTCTACCTATGTCATTAGTGTAGATTACATAATTGATCTTCCTTCTTCTGCTCTTTTGACATTAGTTTTGTTGCATCATGGTAGATCAATTTCCAAGTGCATGTGATATATGTGATGTATAAAATGTGGATCCACCCAAAATAGAGCATAAAAATTGAAAACAGTTTTAATTTAGGAGGATTTTTTTAGAGAGGGAGGGAGGGAGAAATATCAATGATTTGTACGTGTAGGAACGTCTTCCTGATCTAGATTTCTCCCAAACAAAATGGAGTTTGTAACTTTTACCCGTGCACACGAGACTGTTTTAGGAAACTATATAATGACCCTTGAAAATTGAAACCAGAGGAATTATGATGTACGTTTTTCTATATTGCACCAATATGAAATGGCAGGTACACTAACGCATAAGCAGGAGCAAGAGAGGAAAAAAAAAAAAACTTATACTCATTATATATTTTACCTCCATCAGAGCTTGAATACTCAACCTCCCCAAAGAGGGAGGAAAGCTTATACCATCTAGGCTAGAGCCCATTGTCCATAAGGTTAATCACTGAAACAAATCGTTTAGTATTATCGGCCTCCAGAGAGAAGTGATTCTGCAACAGAGGATGAGTGTGAAAATGCCTTCTCCATAGAATTTGGATACAATATTGCAAAATCATCGAAGCCTTCTCGGTGTGCAAAAGTTAGACCAGCGGCAGTTATAGGGAGCGATGCCAACTCTGGCAGAGGAATGTCACCCTCCAAATGTTGCACAACTTGCCGCATAGTTGGCCTAACCACC
>JAOTQH010238333.1:0-12974 GCA_025631255.1 Cornus kousa
TTGTAATACAGAGTCAAACTCAGAACATCTGAGACTCTGAGTTTACGGACTTGTCTTTTGAAAGCCCCCTTAATCACTGGACCGCCGATACAGATTTTTATTTATAGTTGTGAAACACAATTTATGGTATTTGACCATTTACTTTTTCATATAAATGGCAGACTAACATGATTGAAGACATGAATGACCAACAATTGAAGGACTATGTTAACCAAAGACCAGCAGACAGCTTGAATACTGTGAAAATGGATAAGAGTGGGCACAACAAACGAGTAAGATATAATATTCTACTAATATTTCCTATACTGCTAAAATTCATATGAAGAAATGTTTTTTTTTTTTTGGTTTTAAATTTAAAATAAATAAATAAAAACTTAATGTAGGTTATTGCATTGTTGATAATGCAGGTTCAGAGAGTGAAGAAATCTAGAAGTATAATAATGTCTGCAGTGCGCAAGCTCCGCGGAGAAGATGGTGAAGAGTCCTCTGCTGAGTCCAATACATAAAAATTAAAATTATTTATTTTTCTCAAAGTAAAAATGTTAGATTAGAAATTAATTAGCGGGTATAAAAGTTCGAAACTGAACTCTCTAACACAATGAAAAACAACTTAATCGCTGGGTTACGAAGGCATTGTGAGTCACCCTTGTTGAATCAATGAAATTTTGATTTGACATGTTGTATATTAGTTTAATATGCATTACAATTAATGGAATGACTTGTTTTCATCTTATCATTAAAGTTTTTTTTTTTAGACCAGTTTGCCTTTCTAGCTTTATAATCAGCTCTGTTCTTAGATAATAAAACAACAAAAACTATAACAAAACACGAATATAACGTGGTTAAGCTACTAGGGTTTACATTCACGATACACACAGCCTAAAAGGGTACATCACTTTTATTGTAAACTCTCTTAATCATGTTTACAAATACCCACCTCTATTTATAAGTGACTTAGAAAAGAGTTGTAAACAACTAATAGCAAATACTTACTTTACAAATATTCTTACTTTAAAATAATATGATTATAAAGGAAAAACTTCAAAGAAAGTTAAAAAAAAAAAAAAAACAAATATGGTAAAAATCAATCGTCCTATTAGGAAAAACTTGTTACTCAAGTATGGTAACTTTAGCACCTTCCCTAAAGGGAACGTGTATGAAAATAACATATATTGCTTGATTTGGTGAAGACATACGCAAATGAACATTAGAGTCTCCAAGAGTGGAGAACCTGATTCTAAGCACTTCATCGTAAATTTAACATATAACCAACAATATGCATTTAAGCATACAAAAAATAACTTTGCAGCGATAACAAGATGAAAATATATTATGATATTTGGTGTAAAGGCTCCCCCTGATGATATGGTCACTCCTTTGAAGATGTCACTATTCAATTGACATAGAGAAGAAACGCAAAATAAAGTACAATAAACCTGCTCTAATACCATGTTAAAATATATAAAAAGTTGAAGAGATAAATAAGATATAACAAAACATGAATATATATAACGTAGTTCAGCCATTAGGGCTTACATTCACGACACACAAAGCTGGGCTATATTACTTTTAATTATGAACTCTCTCAATCGTGTTTACAAATACCCACCTCCATGAGTTAGAAAAGAGTTGTAAACAACAAATAGCAAAGACTTACTTTACAAGAATATGATTATAAAGGAGAGACTTCAAAGAAAGTCAAAAGACAAATATGGTAACAATCCATCAAACTTATTATGATATACTTGTTACTCAATTATAGTAACTTTAACATTGCCATTCACAATCTATTTCAAGCAAGATAAGCATCACAAAAGCTTTTAACTTTCTACATTCACTTTGTCCCTATGAGTATTTGACCTTTCAACCTTGTACTTTGGAAGGTAAGAATTAACCTAAAGCAAAATTGAACATCAACTTCGCGGGGGTAGGGGTGGGGAAGGAAGAAGAGGTAATAGGAAGAATGAAGCTATACTATGAATAAATAATATTATAATAATACTTTCATAATATTTATACGGAGTAATTTTTATTAAATAGTAGTAAAACCATGTATTTCATTACACATAATATTGTCCGCATGTCGCTCCCCCATTCGTCCATGTCATTGATGAAGTGGCTACCACTTTGGCTACTGACTTATGGCAACAGTTTCACAATTTTATTTTATTTTTTTTGGCAATGGTTAGTAGTTAGGGGAGAGTGAGGGTTTTTTTTTTTTTTTTGGCGATGGTTAGTAGCTAGGGGAGTGAGGGGGACAGGAATCGAACTTTGAACCTCTAGGGTGGGGATGCTAAAAGTCTGACCCATTATCACTGTCACACTCGGACACTAAAGGTGGGAGGCCTGACACCAATTTGAACGATCAGAACATCATAACATTCCGATGACCATGGATATCAGCGCCTCCTACTTTTCATTCGCTACTCCTGTGATCAAGAGGCTTTGTTGGTGGGCGTATAATCGATTCACGTTGTTCCCATTTATCAGCAACTCTTTTAGCATTTATTGTGTAAGAGATTGTTCACATGAGTAGCTTCTATCTTACACAAATGGGGCAGTACCATAATACTGTCCACTTGTCGCTCCCCCATTCGTCCATGTCATTGATGAAGTGGCTGCCACTTGGCTACCAACCTATGGTGCCGACAATGTCACAACTCACAAAACATTTCATTAGTTACCAATTTGTATATCAAATCATATAAGAAAGTACATTCACAATACCTAATATTAAAAGATAGATAAATGGTCTGTGTCAACTATCAACACATTTTTTATTTCTTTTTGGACACTAATCAATACGAGGAGGCTTTTGCAATATATAAATAATGTTTTTAACAAATAATAGGATTTCAATCCAAACTTATTGCTTCATATGGGCCACACAAGTTACACTGGCAATACAAGAAAAAAATACTCTAATTTAATACATACCAAAACAATAATTCAAAGTGAATAGAGATTAATTTAGTCAACCACCATGAATAAGAGCTGTATTAGGTAGCCAATGTTAAATTCATTGAACCAATTTATTGAAAATGAATCATAGCATCCACTAAATCGCAAACTAATTCAGAGATGAGAATGTAGGTGGGGAGGGAAGGGAAGGTGAAGGTACATTATGTATGGCAACTAAACCATAGTAAACATATGTTACTCAACCCCATATAATATGCTACAAATAGTTATCTGTGTCAAGTTCACCTAAAACTTACCAATAAAATTCCCATAGTACTTTGCATACAGTATGTGAAGTGCGTGTGGATTAAGTAATCCTGGGTAGTTATTGAAGTGATAATGGAAAAATTGTCATTAACAAAATATTTTAATGGTTAATTTGAATAGGTGTGACCTGGTCAAGTGTTTCGCGATTTGATTCAAAATTTTAAACAAGTGTTAATATCTAACTCATATATCTAATTATTTTTTCATTCGAATTCAGCGTAAGACAAGACCCTCTTGTAACAACAGGTTAGTTATTATTTAATATATTTAACCCTTCACAACTTATACTGTATTAGATTATATTTTATTAGAAAAACATGCGCGCGCGCACAGAGAATCAATCCATATCTCAAGCTATATCTAATTGTTTTTTGTTGGCAACTTGAGGAAGGTATGTATAAGTTTTGGCTGACACAAAATTGAAATCACAGTCAGAAAATGACATCCTCTATTTATCTATTGCATGGTTGCAAACTCAAAAGTCCAAGTTCAGTTTCTATACAATAAAATATATATTAAAGTCCAAATCCAATCTGAATACATTCCAAGATTCAAATTTGACTTGATTCGATTCACGTGTGGACTGATAATCATTACCAACTAAAAGGAAATATATTATTGTTGGGACAGAACTTACCGCATTGACATTTTCATCAACCATCCAATCTTTTAAAATCCCTCTGTTCTTTAAAGTCCCAAAGTCTTTAGGTGTGGGTAGTTGTCCGAGTGATAAACCGTCATATTCTTATAACTCTTATCCTATGAATTTCTTTGAAAAAAAAAAAAAAACAAAAACCTCACATAGTAAAGTAACAATTACGTTTTTCCAATCCAAGGCTTTTTTATTTTTTATTTTTGGTTTGGTAGGTAATCAAAAGACGTCAACGTGTTGTAACTAATAATTAAAAAATACTAATCCATGACGGAGAAAAAAAAATTGTAAAATAACACATATAATAATAAAGACATAGTAAATTTTCACTTTATATGAGTTGGATTGATTGATCAATTCCAACAAAAATTCTCGTTACCTAAATATATATTTTACAAATTATAATCGTAAAGTCTGAGGTGAAGATGGCCATATTTGAAAACAAGTCCCCACTTTGTCAATTTTTGACTCTGACAGTAACTCTTCATTCATAAGATTGGGCAATATTGGTGGTTGATCAACCACTGCACCACCCTCCACTGTTAAATTTTCCTGAATATTTCCATCCATTGTTGCCTCAAGTCCAAGCTCATTTTCTAAGTATGCAAACCACCACCAACTTTCATCTTCCCTTTTGTCTTCTTCTTGATAGACTGTTGGGACCTCACTTTCAACAATGGGGTCAACATCCAACATGTCCCACAAGTCCAAGTTAGGCTCAAATGGGATTTCAATTATCTCCTCACACACACTTTGAGTGTTCAAGTTCTCTTCAACTACACTGTTGTCACTTCCACTTTCACAGCCAAACACTGGAGTAGAAGAGTTGGAAGAATTGGAGCTTGATGGTACTTCTAGGGTTTCGTCTTGAGGACTTGCTTGGTTTGAAATTTGTTCGTTTTCGGTGCATAGAAATGATTCAGAAAGGTTGTTGGGAATGCTATCTTGATGGTAGTTGTTCGTGGATTCTTGTAGCTCGACGCTAGAACTGTTGTGATCTTTCGCTGTCAATCGCTTCTTCAAATGTGTGTGCCAAACATTCTTTATTTCATTATCAGTTCTACCTGGTAGGTGAGAAGCAATTTTTGACCACCTGCATTCATGTTGTGTAACATAATTAATAAACCATGCAGTCATATACTAAAAATCACAATTCATTAGAAGAAGAGAGAGAAGAAAAAAAACTCAATGTTTGGTTCACCTTCTCTGAATAGTTTTCTGTTTTTTGACAACTGAAAATCAGAAATTCGTGAAAAAAACCTGTTTGGTAGATGAAAACTTAGTTTAAAAAAAAAAAAGTTTGCTTTCAAAGAAACTACAATACAGTTTTCTGTTTTCTGATTTTTTGAAAATTGTTTTCAGAAAACTGAACCAAACAGACCCTTAAGTTTTCTGGTGGGATTCATACTTGTTTCCGAGCAACTCATGCAGTTTGATGATGGCTTCCTCTTCCTCGTGGGTGAAATTTCCGCGCTTGACATCTGGACGAAGGTAGTTAATCCATCTCAACCGGCAGCTCTTCCCACATCGCAGCAAACCTGAGATGCAAACCGATACATTATCATGAAATGCTTTAATCACAATATTAATCATTTTCCAAGGGAGTATATATTTATAGCTTGAGTTAAATATGACTCTATTCAATCATATTACTGGACATACAAGTTAAAATGGTTTATTTCCTCCTAGAGATTCATTCACTAATTTTTTCCAACTCAAGCATAGATTAAGGATATAGGCAATATTATGGATTCAATTACTTTCTTTCTAATTCATTCTGTTGTGTGTGTGCGTGTAAAAATGCATTTGATACCATTAATGTAAAGGTCTTCTATGTAACCAAATACACAAAATTGTCAAAAATGTTCACAAGTAACACATAAGAGATTTCCACTTCTATAGCAATATAATTTTATAGTTGCTACACCATTTTGTGTGTGTGTGAGAGAGAGAGATGTGTGTGTGTGTGTGTGTGTGTGTGTGTGTGTGTGTGGAGAGAGAGAGAGAGAGAGAGACCTGCTTGTTTAGGAAGAGCACGCCAATTAACATGTCCATACTTATGAATGAATGAAACAAGCCTCAAGTCTTCAGCTTCAGTCCATGGACCCTTCTTCACTCTAGCCTTGTCACAACATGGGCTGCGTCCCATCCTCTTGGAGTCTAGTGTTGTAACTCAACAGCTCAAACTCTGTGTGTGTGTGTGTGTGTGTGTGTGTGAAGCATTCTTAATTTCCATTGCTTACCAAAGTTTTGGTAAAGAAAGAGTATATATAGACATGGATGGAATATGACTCCCCTACTACAACTCTCATCCCATGTTCCGAGATTCTTTGCTCCATCACCAACCTGTGTATATTTTAACTATAATACCACCAATCAACCAGAAAAAGTTTGACATTAAAATTTCTATATGATAATTGAAATATTTTATGAAGAAATGGTACGCCTCAACAACTTTTGATTTAGAAAGCAATGACATCAACTGCAAGATGTGTGATGTCAGGTTATCCCAAACACCTGCAGCAGTCTTTTTTTATTTATAATTACATTTTTTTTTTTAATGTTACTAAATATTTTGTGAAGAAAGTCATCAACAACTTTTGACTAAGAAGCCCTTCGCTTGGTGTGGTAAACGTGCATATTCAGATAATATTACCCTCTAACAGGGCTCCAACTCAATCTCCTAAATTAGAGAAGAGTCTTGGATTGACAAGCAAAGAATGCTATAGTTTGAATTTTGAGTGCAACTACCTTACACAAAATAATGTGAAAAGTTAGGCATATCTTGCTCAATCCTTAGAGTGACATACAAGTTATAGATACTGGATTGGGACTCATGTCCTATAATTTATTTTTATTATTATTATTTTTTTTTTTAGGACAATAATGTCGTATAAAAATCCCCAAAAGGTTGACCTAGTTGGAATAGACTTGCGCCCTGTTGCCTCATGAAATATCATATCTCATGATCGATTTTTTCTAGATACAAATAATTTCTTAGGGGTCACGCTAGCGGACATAGTCCGAACTTTATCCGATTCGTGTGAAGGAGCTGTTTCACACAGGTCCCGTGAATTAGTCGGGACAAAAGCCCCGAACATCCGGTTATTATTGAAAAAAAAAATTGTCCTATAAATTGAGGATTCCCTCTATTACCATCTCATTTCACTATGCATAATAAAAATCATGTAGGAGAATTTGTATATTTTATTTACAACATCTTAATAATATACCGTGAAAGAACATTGAGGACTCATAATCAGAATTAAGACAAGGTTTAAGAATAAGAATGAAGATCATTCGGCACAGGAGATAAAGAGAAATAATTACATAGTTGTACAAACAACTTATGAACATCAAATTAATAGTGTCACAGGTAAATTTGAACTTGAACACAATAAACAATATGGATTTATTATAACAATGATAGAAGTAAATTTGAACTTGAACACAATAAACAATTTGATTGTAAAAATTTACTTTAAAGTACCTTAATTTATACATTTTGTTATCATTGTGGGTACAATGGTAAAACTCAAGCTAAAAAGCATAATATAAGTGAGTTCAATTTTCAATTGACAGTCATTGTACAACATATAAAGTTTAAATCTCTCTCGTCTTTTTCATTGATGATTCATTGTACAAAGATTAAATCTGTCACTAATTGCTTTTCATAGTCGACATAAAATTGGTCATACATAGGGGTTGGTAAGTTTGAATTGTGTCAATAAGGTTAAAACTAAAGACAGTACTGAAGTTCATAAAACTACTAGGTATTTACTTATTTAACAAACAAATGACATTAATGGAGTTTAATTTTTTTTTTTTTTATTTGTTAACCTAGCAAACAAACAACACTACACAACAACACAATTACAAAGGTTATCCAGTGCGGGATTACTACACAACAACACAATTACAAAGGTTATCCAGTGCAGGATTAGAACATACAAACAACATCCAAAACACAAAGCAACCATTAGAGGAGTACACAGAGACGCTACAAACACCATGCCTCCAAACATGACTACCTTGAACCGAGAAAATCTCTTCACCTCTCTCTACCAACACACATCACCATTAATGGAGTCAATTGGCTTATGCTTCTTTCTTTCTTTTTGCCTTTTCCAAGATTAGGGTATTGGATAAAGACTAATTTTCCAAGAGTAAGTGACACTTTTTAATTGACTATTTATACCAAATATAACTAAATGATAAGCTTTACTTCCTAATTTGTTACACAATTGACCAATTAAGAGAGTAAACCAATTGGTCAATTAACTGCAAGTATTCGATACAAAAATCATTTCCCTTAATAATATTATAACAGAGGAGAGAGAAAAAGAGAGGAAAGAGAAAAAAAAAAAATTTAAATTTATTTGAACAGATTAAGATAGGTATCGACTCTTAACTCACCATTGATCATTGAATTGAATAGTACCCATTTTGAACCCATTATTGACCTACTCACTTAAATTTGGGTACCTAAATAATTTAATTTTAGTGAACGAATTTGGACAATTTAATGAGTTTGGACTTAAATTGACACCCCTACTTAGAGAGAGAGAAAAATAAATAAAAATACCAGTGTCTTAAAACTCTCCTGATGAGAATGAGGCACATTGTTCATGTGATCACATTTTCTTTGCTGGATCTCCTTCCTTGGCTTTTGATTACTTGGAACCAAAGCATTTCCTGAATGATGGGAGCCATCTAACAACCTCGCTGCGTGAGAAGAAGGAAGTGCAGATCCATTCAGGCAGCGAAAAATCACCCTTTTTAGCTCATTAAACATATCAATTTCGTGAATAATGAAAATCATCCAACAACCTCATTACACGAGCAGAAAGAATTATGAGATGATATTATTCGGAAAGGGCTGAGATAATTCCTAGAAATATATTTGATAATATTGCTTTAATAAATTAACCTCTAAAAATAGTACTTGAAATACATGCAATAACAAATCAATAATTCATCCTTAAAAAATTTCAATACATGAGAAGTAAAACTGCTAATTCGTCCTGTGTTGTGCTTAGTCTATTATCTTTCAAACAGTTGGTCAAGCCAAGAGGTGCAATTATGATAGCTAAAAGTTCTAATTTCTTACTATCGCCTTCTGAATTGAAAGAAAAACATAAAGTTTTCCATTATTTTTGGGTCATTAAATCTGGACAGTGAATTACCCAAAAATAATAATAATTTAATTACTGGAAAAAAAAAATTCTGGGCAGTGAATTCTAAGACATACAAAGGCATAAAGAGTAGGTATCTAAGACAATGGCATTTTTCCTTGTAATCATGCATAATTACCTCTCCAGATGATGGTGTCTCTGCCCTACGGATAAAGACCTCAGCACAAGAGATACCTCGAACAATGGCTCATATATAAACATCTGCAAGAAAGGTGGGCAATGTCATAAGCTCATAGCAAGATCAACCAACTTCTCTGTCCTCGAAAACAAGTTAAATCTGAGCAACAGCAAGAGCAAAGGGGCTTAGGGTAATTGTTTTTACTATCTCGGGATCTCAGCCTCAGTGCGAGGTGAAACAAACTTGGAAGTCATTCATCCTCAGATGCACCCTCCAATATATATATTGATAACCAGGCTGCAATGTTTGCCTGAGATACACCCTCAGTTAACTGTTGAAACTCAATTAACGAAAGCCCAACATATAAACTTCTGTGTGTCACGAAGTAGCTCTGAAAGCAGCACTCCTTTGCACTAGACCATGACCCATCATGGCTGCAGAATTGCACTCTAGCAAGTACTGGATGCCAAGACTCTCCTCGTCGCTTTAGAATGATCAGCAATTCTCTTTGCTAAACACCTCCAGGCTTAGCACGGTTGACAGACATCTTCAAGTGCTGGCTTTAACTCCCTTGACGAGGTAATAAATGTATGCAAGGTAGAAATCCAACTCAAAATCAGTAACTACAATGAATTGGTATATAAAACATATCAATAATGTGATTAAAAGGCCCACCTAGGACATGCAACTCCATACAACAGTAAATACACAGAAAATTTGAAGGATATTATAAAAAGTCAGCTACCAAAATAAAATTATCCAGATCAACACACCATCCAACAATGGAATCTAATTAAATGCTTAGTTTCAAATCCTAACAAGCCGATCAATTCCAAGAAACAAAGCTTTAAAACCCTCTTTGTGCATTTTAAATCAGTTGACTTATGCCCAAGTCACAACCTGCAAATACAAAGACAAGAAAAAGGTCATCGGCGTAATTTCAATTTGAAACACTTCATTTATTACCTCTTCAAAGCTAGAAATTAAAGCTGGAATAGTTAAGGAAGAGCTAATTCTTATAGCTTATCATAAATTTTATAAAGATGCGATTCCAGGAAATATTTAAGCACATAAAAAGGAACCTAAGAGAACAAGGAAAAGAAAAACAGGAAATACCTCCTAAAATCACGTATCTTCAAGCGAGGAGCAGAGCTGCCATTCAACAACATATTTTCCAACTTCAAGTCCCGGTGGCATACTTGCTTCATCAAGAAACATAATATGAAGAAGCGAATTAAATTACCAAGTTCGCATCACCGGACTCAGAATTCAGGAAGAGCAGCCTCAGGTAACGCTTCATCCATCAGGACCACATCAGTCCAAATAATCACTGCACGAAAATGGGTATGTACTGAAAAGCACATTCAAATTCTATTATGCTAAATACTAGAGCATGACAAATTATTTTCAACATAAAAAATTTCTAGATATTCTTGGTAAAGCCTGACCAAAACTAATTTAGTGATGAATAAATTTGGGGAAAGCAAAGAAAAGTTTTTTATATTTATGTTTAATAAACAAAACTTTAGTAGTTCAAGCCCCCTTATTGATACTAGAATACTGGCTTATATATGATGGAATCTCAACCACTAGATTTGCGGCATTTGCCTAAGCCTGCTCAAGGCATCTAACATGTTAAAATTTATCCATAGAAAAGGAAAAAAAATAAAGACTCATACAAATCATTTAACAAATTTATCCTCAGCTAAGAAAAGAAAAAAAGGGTTCTTACAGATCACCCAACCTTTCAACAAAGGGATGCACTTGTGTAGTTGTGTATTAATCAACTACTCATGATTGTTTACTCCTGGGTCTGGTGAATGATATCTAAAAAAATTCTTAGCCAAAAGGAGATCTATGCAACCTTTATTGCTCTTTCACACTGGCTGTCCAAGTGCTTAGGCAGTATCCTAAATAAAAAAATTTCCATAAGACCCAACAACCTTCAGCCTAGACCATTATCAAAGTAGTTAACCAACTGGCTTTACAAGAACTCACTGAAGCATTCATGTGAGACCTGGGGATCATATTCATCTTATTGAAGATTTAATGGAGGAATCAGTGGAGGAAAATCCTCCGGTAATTGATGTTGTTTCCTATTATTGAAGATTCACTATTACTAGAAGGATCAGTGGAGAAAAATCCTCCTTGTTTCCTATTTTCAATCTCTTTCCATTCTCATCATTTCTCCTATATAGAGGAGCCTGCACCATTGTATTGTGTATGAAAAGAGAGAATATTATAAACGTGATGTAGCCCTTTGAGCTCTTTCTGCCGTGGATGTAGGCAGGCCCTAGTGGCTGAACCACGTAATAGTTGTGTGTTCTACTTGTTTCATTTCTCTCCACTTCTATTTCATTATTTACAACACATCTGACCACTTGCTGGCTTGCGTAAGTTAAAGAATCATACGTATTCACCTCAACTCAAGGTTAAATACCAGAATCATAACTTCCTCACCAGTTCAACCTAAGTTGTTTTTGCCTTTTCTCTTAACCTTATAGGTACCTTCAACTTTATTCATAACAGTCCTTAGTGGTGCTTTCAACGCCTTCAGTTGCAAACAATCAAACCAGTTATATACACTGTCAGATTTCTAGGAAATAAATTAGGAAATTCAATTTTTGAAAATAAAATCTGAAACTACTATTTCAGATTTAAGTAGTTTCTGTTTCCTGTTTTCTAGCCTAGAGTTTTGCTGATTTGATTTGCTGATTTTGTGGGCTTCCTAATTTGGTGGCCTTCCTCTACTATTTATCTTGTAATTGTCTCTCTTGAAAAATAAGAAGACTGAATATTTTTCTTCTTAAATAAACCTTCAAACAGCTTAACCTTCATTTCCCGAAAATTAATAGTTATTATAGAAGATTAAAATGAGAATCAGAATTGACATTATCGTTGCCAAACTTCTACACATCAGGTTAAAATGTTATCATATGGATGGTTTCTCATTGGAGAAAGGAAAAGTAAAATAAAGCTATTGAATTATACAGTTGAAAATCATCCAATTACATGGATTTTGTACATGGAAAATTCTAAAGCCTTTTGCTCTGAGTTAGATGTGAGGTCCCAAACAACTTCAAAGATTTTCTAAAACCTTTTATTTCCTTTGGAATTTTTTAGGCAATTAAGAGATATACCCCTGATATATAGATTAAGAGACAAACATGACACTGTCTAAAGTAGTAATTTCAATGCCCTTTCTGTGAAGTTTTGGCCGGCAATTCCCCCACTCTTTTTGTAAGCAGAACTTGGGTTTAATGTCTCTAATTAGTGGATAATTTCAATGTTCAATGCAAACCTCGGGTTTTCCTAATTGCTTAAACTTTAGACCATATGTGGACAATTGTAATCTTGCTGTTTAAATTTCACAACTTCTTAATTGAATCAATAATTATTGGAAAGCCAATTTTAAAACTAGTGTCAAGTTTACTCTATTAGTCCAAATATTACAAATATATATAGGCTTCAAATTTTATCTGAATTTTTTTTTCTTTCTCAATTTGAATTATTTGTTCAATCTGAATCTAAATCCACAAGCCAATTAATTTCAAAAGTACTATTAAATAACCACATAAATCACTACAGATTCTAAGTACAAAATTCAGTAAAAAAAGCAATAATTGAATTTTTAAAAAAGATTAACAAAAGCAAAAACAGAGCACAAACCTTAGTAAAGATCCCAACACCACATTCCATGGCAACTTTGGCCAAGAAGAGATCATCTGCAAGCAACCGTTCCTTAAACCCTCCGAATTGAAGCAACCACCGGAACACCGGC
>JAOTQH010238344.1:0-12974 GCA_025631255.1 Cornus kousa
AGAATAACAAATTAAATTCATAAACTCAAATTTATATAAATCAAAAAGGAACCAAAAAAAAAAAAAAAAAAAAAAAAAAAAGACTAATTGCAATCATATAATACAATATATATACATACACACACACACATAAACTTAATACACTCAAAAGTCATCAATTCAATTCGGTATGAACATTAATTGAACATAAAAATTATGACCAGAAATAAAAATGGCATAGTTTACACGGAGAGAAGGAAAAAAAAAAAAAAGAAGTCTAGAACGAGAGAACTAGAAATTTCATTAAATTAGGGTTAATAAACCTTAATTTAAGCACACCCACAACAAAACATAAACATTTAGGGTATGATCGTACCTGAAATTAGGGTTCTTCAACAGTCCAGGATACAGTCTTTTTCATATGGGAAAACAAGATTTTGGAAGATGATTCGACAGTCCCTGAAGAGAAAGTAGTGGATTAGTCCGATTCTCCAAGCATCTATTAGCAATTGAGTCAGTTGATCTGGTTTGGGATCCTTACCCGAGCATCTATTAGCAATTGAGTCAGTTGATCTGGGATCCTTATCCGTCATTATATGCAACGCTTTCTTTCTCGCCGGACCACATTCTGTCTTGATCTTCCCGGTTCAGTTGCTTCTTTTTGCCTCTTCTTTTGTGGGTCGGTGGCTAGGTTTGTATTTGGTTTGGAGAGAGATGCAGAGCGTGGTGTTGGGTGTCATTTGGTGTGTGTTAGTATATAATGAAATGGGTAGTTTTGTCTTTTAAAGTTACAGATTTTTTTGTTTTAAATTGTATTAAAAAATTAAGGGTAAAAGGGTCAATTCACATGTGTCAAAGCCCAAAAAGCAAATTGGGGTATAAGTGAAAGTTAAAACCCAAATCTTCATATAGGTGAAAAATGACCTAACCTCAGGGGGTCTAGGTGTAATTTACCCTAAATTTAATTAATTCTTTTATCTATTTTTTATTCATTGATGGATACTTTATTATTTTCAACATTCATATTCTTATTTGGTTTAAAATTGAATGTTATAGGCTTTTAGAGCGTATAAGGTATTAGACGCTCAATATGCATGATATATGAATATTTTAGTATTTTTGCCATTCAGATCCTTATTTAATTTAAAAGTGAATATTATGAATTTTTATAGCGGATAAAATATTATACACTCTATATACATATTATATGAATATTTTCCAAAATTGAATAACGAGCTATGCTATTAAAGCTCACGTGTGACAATTATGAATAATAGTTGAGTACTTTTTGCTTTTCTCTTTTATAAAAAAATAAAAAAGGAAGAAGAATACTAGAGTAGAATAAAAACTCTTAGCAGTTCATGTGCGCGCGCACAGGGGATCAAGGAGGACTCGCTCAAAGTAAGAGAAAAAAATGACTTTTCGGAGTTTGGTTGGGAGAGAGAGAGAGAGAGAGAGAGAGAGAGAGAGAGAGACTGGTTCTTTAAACATATTGGAGAAGAGAACTAAACCCCCCAAACCAAAGCCCTCACACGCTCCTTTACTCGGTTACGCGTCCATCACACTTCATTTATATGGCATTTCGTCGGTACTCTCTAGTACTCTCCATCTTTACAACTGTCGCCAACTCACTACTCACCACCCACTCAACTCACTTAGTTCCATTACACACATTCCCATCATATTCATATATAGATGGCTGCTCCCGCCAAAACCACCGCCACCACAATCACGCCGCCGCGGCCACCTTCCTGGAAACTCCGTGGCGGCGGCGCCACAGCACGTCGTTGGATCCCAAAGAGGGGCCAAGTTCTTAACAACATTCTTAAGATGGTCTTTCCGTGCCTACAGCCCTCACAACGAAGCCGCCGTTCCAGAAGGCCTTCTACGGTCTCTCCTTTTTCATGATTGACTACCTCATCAACCTTTCTGTATTGGTCTCCTTCTCTGATTTTGTTCCGTGGCCATTTTGATGTGGAAACCCCCTCTATCTCTCTGCCTTTTGGGTGTTTGAGTCTATTTTACTGTATTTCTGCAAGGTTAAATTATGTTCCATCTTCCTTTTCGATCATTGTACTGTTAACTCCTTTGTTTCTTATTATGGATCGTCGATCTCATTCAAATGGCATTCTCAATCAGGTCTGAAAATGGCCTCTTAGATCCAACTTGTGCTGAATGAATATAGCAATGTCAAAGTTTGAATACTTTTTATCAATACTTCATCACAATTTGATCTAGTGTTAGTTTATCAATGGTCATCACTAACAAAAACATTTTATAGAATTCACTTCTTTTTTCACCCCCATATGTTTTATAGAAATTAGGAAAAAGATACATTCTAACAAATTAATTACCAATACCAATTTACTTAGCATAATTTTTAATTACTTTTTTTTTTTTTTTTTTCAAACTAAGACTTATCTTTTAAAAAGTATATGTGATACTGCTAAGGCATTTCATTGTTTGTTTATATATATATATATATATATATATATATATATATATATTTGTGGATTGGCAGGGAAGAAAAAGAAAAATTACATTGAAGTTGATCGTACACAAAAGTCCTATGAAGAGGGCATCTAAATTTTCCAAGGACCAAGTCAAGCACAAGGACATCTAAAGTAGTAAAATAGATTAGAAGCTAACGAAAAGTGAGTCAAAGTCGTAGGCTTAATTTGTATTCTTAATTTTGGAGCACGTAATAGCTAGTTTTTAAGTTTGAAGCAGATTGGTTTTGACTCGTTCCTTCTACCGTACCAAATACACTCGCACAAACATATAGTATATTATATGTGTATATGTATTAAATTATGATTTTCTTGCTCTTAAGATGAGAATATTTTGAAGAGGACACTTTGACTTGATTTTCTTAATCTGGGAAGTAAAATAAAATAAAATAAAATAGCTGGTGAATCTAAGTTTATTGATACAATCTTAAATTAGAAAGTTGCAGTAATAAAAAACGAGGGAAAATTTACCTATCTCGAACTCCTCTTATTGTCTTTGAAAATATGAAAGTTATATCCTGGACTAAAAGTTTAAATCACAGAGCATTTTTTTAGCTAAGCATTCTACATCTCTGATCATGAGGTTGCCGGCTGGCTTTTTAAAGGGTTAAGTATATAAAACAACTTTAAAGTATGTTTACGGAGTATATCACATCATTCACTTGTAAAAAATATTTTTAAAGTTTTAATTTGGGTAAAATAAGTCTCTCTAATCAATTTAAACCTTAAGTTAACTAAATTACCCTTACGAAGTCATTTTATAAAATATATAAAAATAAATAATTTTGTAAAATGACCGAAAAGAACACTATTGGAGGATGCCCCTAACGTGCAAAAAAACACTCATAAAGTTTCTATTTGGTACAAATATGTCCCTCTGACAAATTTAGACCATAAGTTAACTAAATTACACTTACTAAATCATTTTATAAAATATATAAAATAAATAATTTTATAAAATGACTGAAAATGACACTATTGGAGGATGCCGGCAGTGGACAAGTAAAGATAAAAATAGAAAATAAAAAACAAAAATAAAGTGCAAAATAAAGAAAAAAATATTCTCCAAACTCCGAAAACCAATGCACACTGATATTAGGATTTTATTTATTTATTTATTTTAGCAGTGTTGGTACAAAAAAAAAAAATTTATAAGAAAATAGTAAACTGAAATCACAAAAAATGCAAATCCTTATCTACGAATTTTCAAAGTTTTTTTTTTTAAAAAAATAATGTGCACATAACACCCCTAAACTATGATATTAGTAACATATATACCCCTTTGGGCATTTTCAGAAGAGTAAAAGAGAAAACGGATATTACAATACTAATTGATGTCCGATAAAGTATTTTTAAATAATGTGAAAAGATTGTAAATCTTTTTTACACATTTTTTAAAATAGAAAGTAAAAATATTAGACCACATATATTTTAAGAGTATTTTATACACTTTTTTTCTTTTTTAAGAAGTACATGTGGAAATCAAAGTGTCATATTCTTAGACAGGTATCATATTGTAGAGGTTAGTGCATGAGCATACTTAAATATCATTTATTTGAATATATTTAATCAAAAAATAAATAAATAAGAAGTAGAAAGAAAAAAAAAAAAAAAAAATCAACGTATCCAAATTAAAATAATGATTGACTTTGACTGCAAGACTGTATTTGTGCCGCTGGCTTGGCCATGTGGGTTTAAACTGGAGAAAGAGAGATATCAAGACTTGTTCAGGATTCGAAACAAAAAAGCGTGTTAGAAATTATGAAGAGAGAGAGAGAGACCTACGGACATGTATCAATTGATGAATGAGAAGTACGTACAGAGAATAAGAAGATATGTGCATTAGTTCAAAGTCCCCTCTTCTAAACTAACTTATCAATGAAAAACTCGAAAAATGACTATT
Organism: Cornus kousa; assembly: GCA_025631255.1. NCBI lineage: Eukaryota > Viridiplantae > Streptophyta > Magnoliopsida > Cornales > Cornaceae > Cornus > Cornus kousa. Next base: position 4,393 of record JAOTQH010238344.1, read on the forward strand.
TCAAACCTAGCTAATTACACTTTGTAGAGAGAGAGAGAGACAAAATGAGGGGACTAGTTCAAACAAACATATAGAGCTAATAGAGGATTTGGGTTTGGGGGGAAGTATGCAGTACTGGGTCACCCACCCTAGCAAGTTCATTGATCGATTCTCCTTTCCCTCTCTCAATTCCATCTCTTATATCATATTTCAAACACGCTTCTCACTCGTTTGGCTTCTGCCCCACCCCCACACGCGTTTTTAACACTGCCTATATCTATAAACAGTCGGTAGCATGTGTAAGCAGCATAACCATTGCACATACAACTGTTCGAGCATAGCCCACTACTACTACTACTACTCAATCACCATCTAATTTGGACTCATATATATCAATCAATATGGCTGCACAACTCACTCATCAAACCACCACCCCACCACCACCGCCGCCGCCGCCACTCATTGCACCTCGTTGGATACCAGAACGAGGCCAAGTCCTCAGGAGAATTCTCAACGAGGCCTTTTCCTGCTTTCACTCATGTTTTCCATCCTCAAAGGTTTTCCACGATTCCGACGCCTCATGAGATCAAGATCCATTAAATTCCCTTCGCTGTACCTCTCCTTTTTCATGGCTCTAACAAAACTATATACAACGGAAATGGATTCTCTCTTCCGTAGATGTAAATGGATTTAATTTCCTCTGCCTCAACTTGGCTGAGGAACTAATTTAGTTCTTGCTGAATTATTAATTTATATTATTTGTAATGCTTCATTTTCATTTAATTTTTTATATTGTTCATTTTTTTCAAGTCGGCCCTCTGCTGTGCTGTGGTTGAGAGTAACTGCAACAGGGCACTCTCTTAATGTATCATTTACTTGTAGTGCTTATTGTTTAATTAATCCAAATAATGTTAAATTAGCACTTATCTCTTTCTCTCTGTGTGTATATGTAGATCTATAAATGTATATACAAAACATATATATGGAATTCGGAAATGGGCAAGAACAGAGGAGGTTCCTCTGTTCCTTTCTTTACATCCCAATGCAGAAGAAGTTGTAACGTTCTTCCCTCTCTATACATTTTTACATACTTGCGTATGTATACACAAACAAATAAATATAATCCACTGTTTAATCAAAGATTGTTTGGAACACTGAACAGGGGAGAATTCCTCTGTTTCGTTCCCTCATTAGGAATGAAATTTGCCAGTTTAACATTTTCCACTAACTTGGATCTGTGTGTGGCCTGTGGGCTTGTAGACATTGATATTTTTTGGGCCTAGTAGTTCAAGCAATCTCTTTTTATAGAGGATTATCTAAGGCTGGTCAGGACCATTTATCGGACTTGGCCCAAGCCATATGATTGGGTTGTGACATCACATAATGCCCTTTCCGACGAGTCAATGACGTGGCCATACTTTGGCTGATCATTTGAGATATATATATATATATATATTCTCTTCATTAAAGGCGATGAAATCCAATTGAAATAAAAAAAAAAAAAAATACTGTATATATATTCAAGAGAATATATTTGTCCCTGTTTGGGATTTGGGAAAGCAAAAAAGCAGCAGCAGCAAATGTTCTCACGTATATCTAGGGTTTTCTTTTCTATTGTTTCTGTTTTGGTGTAATAATTTTTAAATATATATTGGAAATAAAGGTAGGTGATGCATTTAAAGATTGGACTGAAGAATTTTTATTTTTTATTTTTTATATGATAGGTTCAACATCAATTCTAAACCTAATTTTCTTAAATTTTCACAACTAAATAAAACTCGGAGTGAAGATGTTGGAAAGTGGAATTTTATTATAGGAAAAATTAGATATTAGATATAAAAAATTTAAGAACACCTCTCTTGAGTCTGAAGTCAAATTTAACACTATTTTTCTTTTTAGTACAAGTCAAATTTCACCCTAGTTAATTCCACGCTAACCCATACCTAATAGGTTATTTTTTAATAATAAAAAAATGAATATATAACTGAGAAGAAGTTAAAAGTTTCTTCACCAAAACGTGATCAAGCAGTGTTTTAAAGAGACATAAGCTCAATCTAGTTGTGGCATGCTAGGGCATTTCACACAGCTGTGGGCATGTACGTTTTTCAGGAGTTGGTCTGCCTGAAATCATCACCGTTGGATATTGTCAAAAATTTCACTGTAACAAATCCGAGGGCATCAAAGGATGCTTGTCGATGCTGGCACATGCATATATAGTGAGGGAGAGTACAAGTTGTACAGCAATAACAGAATTGATTTCAAATGGGTCCAACACATTAGTTCCTGTCTTGAGATTCGTTGAGATTTAAAGTTGGAGTAGCAACAACAACCCTGTTGACTTATGTAGAATAGGACATACTATCTCTTCAAGAATTTGTGTTACACCATAATATTAATATATAGGAGTAATAATACACTGCAGTAGTTGCTAATTTATGTGGGTGAGAATTATAATGGAGTTCCTTTTTATTGTTTAAATAAAAGACAGTACCTACCCATTGAAATTTGTGTAATGGTTTATGACATATATATATATATATATATATATTTATATATAATTAGACTAATGATTGGAGTGGTGCAAATATAATGCATGAGACAGCATTACTTATCTTTTCCTGATTAAGATAATGTTCTGCCAATTGAATTTGAGAAACTGCATCATATACATGACTTTGAATTTCTCAGCTTTAATTATCCTCTATTCAAAACCCAGAGATCGAAGCCAATTTTCACTTTGATTTATACATGTGTATTTCCAATATATAGATATATATGTATATATATATACACCCACACAGCATATATCTTACTCTTTTGAAAAAGCAAAGGTACTGGTGTACTAATGAAATCGAATACTACTTTTCACTGTTTTCGGTCAAATTTATAAAACTAAAGGCATGGAAAATCTCCAGTAAAAATATGCATTAAAAATCCGGATGACAAAACAAAAACCTAGTCGTCCTTGTAGATATGCCTATATGTTGGAGGTGAATTAAAATAATTCTACTATGAGACAGCTGTTCAATAAATTCCAAGCTAGTAAGGATATCAAATTAATGAAAAGAAGTACAGTATTTGAATTTCATCTTTAAATATTAGATATAAATATCAGTTTTTGTACTTGAAAAAAAGATCAAATAGTACCTGCAGTCCAGTACTGCAACTAATTTGATGTTATTGAACATTGAACATATATGTATTGATGGTACTTTACATATGTTTGTATCGATCGAACATGTTATATAGCCATAACTAGTTTTGCACAGGCCAATCATGAACAATTCTATACTAGTCTTTGGAGATTTATTTCATTTCTTAGGACAATAATAAATTAAGCAACAAAGAGTTATAACCATAATTAATGTGTAGAAGTGAACAACCATACAACCATACATACATATATATGATAGGACTATATGTATATATACAAAATTCAAACAAGCATTAAGCAATTAAACATGCAGTTTGCAGGGCTTTTTCATCTTTAATTTGTACAGCTAATAATTGAATATATGTATAAAGTGTCAACCTTTAGTTCTGATGATAGTGATAGTGCCTCTTCCTTGTGTGTGAATTCTTGTAAAGGCGATGACTGATTTGCCAGACAAGCTGCATCCAGTTCCATCACCAGAAAGTGAAAGTAGAGGGCGGCAAGCAAAGTCTCCGACCGGATGCCTCACCGGCCGAGTGGGCGGCATTAGAATTCTCTGGTTTATATCATTCAAGGTCAAGTCTCCCTCCACACCACCAGGCTTTACCACAGCAAATGGGTACACCACCCTTCTTGTTATCACCTTCTTCTTCCTCTTGTTTCCAGCTCCTGATCGATACATATATACATACACATCATTCAAATTAAACAAATTATTTAGTATTTGATACAAATATATATACATATGTATGTATCTATATGCTAGTTTAAAATAATTACCCAGTATCTAGCTAGCTAGGGTTGGTCCTAATTAGGTTACTCTAATTATCTCCATCATTGTGTATGTATGTGTGTATTTTATATATATAGAGAGAGATAGAGTACCAGGAGATATGGGGTGTATGGAATATATTGTCTCTTTTTCAAATGTGGACTTCTTGTTAACTGAGTCTTTCTGAGAAGATGATGAAGAATCTAAAGTTTCAGAAGCTGATATTGCCTCTTCTGCTGTTTCTGTCAACATACTTACATACTCACTCACTCCGCTCACTGATCTATTCATGCCTTCACCTGCGATATATATATATATATATATATTCAAGAATCATACAAAATAAAGCCATGCACACACACACGCACATATATATATATATTATGCACACACACCTGAAAATCCATCGTTGTTATTTCTTATCTGGCCAAGATAACTGAAATTCTCTGAATAATTCTCATCATTGTCGAAGTTCCAGTAGCTCTGCATTAAGATTCAAACTTTCAAAAATTAAAACTTGTACAATTCTAATTAAAATATGAATTCCAACACAATTCAATAAATTAAGTACCTGTATGGGATTTATGGAGTCCTTAGTAAGTTGATCATCACAGTGATGATCAAACAATAGAAATCGTCTTCGTTTGGATCGATCACCAAATTTGAACAAAGCGTCTTGAAGATAGCCACTTGAAAGATCAGATTCAAGAGGGGAGAAAAATGGCGGACTGCAGCTTTCCATAACTACACACATACCCACCACCGTGTATGCTAACAAATATAAGTACTATAATTGTAAGCAAAACAGTGAAAAAAAAAAAAAAAAAAAAAAAAAACAGAAAAAGAAGAAAAAGAAAAAAAAAAATAAAAGAAAAAAAGGAAGGAAAGTGTTACAGTGAGACATGTCTGCGTTGAGAACTCCAAGGTTGTGAACATCCCAATCCAAATCTAGGGATGAGTTGTGGAGGCTGCTACTGTAAGCAATGGAGTGAAGATCACCCATTTCTTTGAATTGGTTGGTCATGAATTGCACCAAATTGTTGTATTTAAGGAGTTTCCAAAAGAAAAAAGAGAAAGTGAGAGAATAAGATGATTTTAGAAAAAAAGAAGAGTCAGTCAGTCAACGGCTAGCAAAGATGGGGGGAGAGAGAGAGAGAGGGGAAAAAAAAAAAAGGTGTTTGTTTCTTGGGATTCTGAAAATGGGTCACTTTGGTTTTTATATATGTTGGTGGGTATGCGGGGGACTAAATAATTACTTTTCGAAAAAAAGACTAAATAATTGCAGTGGTTATGCAATCATGTTCTTCTGTACAAGGCTATTATACGAAGGACTCTGTCCAACATGCTTAGGAGACAATTCAAATTTCAGCTTTTACTTTTTCATTTTCCTTCTGATATGCATACCAACCGAATGTCTTTTTGGTTTGGTTGTGGAAACCACTTTTTTCTTCACAATCTACCATTGTGGGGTCATATCACTTATCTCTCTCTCCATTGGAGGCCTAGGGGGCCTCATTTAGCTGGCGTGGAGACACAGTTGGTGTGCTGGCCTGGGACAAATGGGTGGAGTGGGCCCATTCGAAGGATTGATGGTCCATGTGGGACCACCATTGATGGGATTTGAGTGCATGATTCAAACTTTGTTAATGTGTGTCAAGACATTGAATTTTGTAAGTTTGAGTTATTTTCTTGATCAAACAATGGGGGCAAGTTCGTCAAGGAAAATTGCCACCATGTAGTCACCACATGGTATTTTGTGTAGAATATTGATTGATTTTAATCAAATGCTTGGTAGTGTATACCTTGGGAACTGGTAAATTTTGATTACGCTTGAATACAATGCCAGATCAAAGTCATCCTGCAGTTTTGATTTTGTAGGTCTAGTACTCAAGTGTAGTTAGCATATGTGGTAAGTTGGTAACTAAAAGGGTAAATTACATTGTGTTAAGTGGTTTCGTTAATATTTACTAATATCTTTTTTATTTTATTTTTCAAATTACACATATCTTATTTCATTAGCCACAAAAAAAAAAAGAAAAAGAAATATTGATGTCAATAATTTTATAACTTTCAAATTTCAATTATATTCTTGAAAGAAGGCATTTTTATTGCAATAAAATACAACATAGATTTTTAAGGACATAAATATAAATTCACACCCGACGAGTCTGACAGAAGAGGTCATGACGAATCCTTAGGAAAGACTAGTGTAATTTACTCTCACTAAAATTAAGTATGTCAAGGGCCGAAAATTTTTACAGTCTTGCACAAAATTCAAAGTCATAATCTCGCAATGTAAATGTATGAATGCAGGCAACAACACTCCCTCATGATTTATTTATTTCTGGGTAAATCAAATAATTTATAAAGGAAGAGAAAAACTGGACATGGGAATTTAAAAAAAAAACTGGACATGGGACATTTCTCATGTGCCTCAAGCCCAAAGGCTAAATAATAAAAAAATAGTCCAAAAGAACCAAGTCCATATGGGAGCCCAGAACCATTAATTAACTACCTTACCTGAATTTTGAAACTGTCAGATATCAACAAAATGAAGACAGGGACAAGCGAAGGCTGCGTGATTGAATCGGAAGGAAGAATCCACATGTGATGGATTCCACAATGAGATTGAAGATGACCTGGTGGTGGGGTGGGCAGAGTTGCAAAAAGACCCTGAAAATTTTCTGCCCATTGAACAAGTGGTTATATGGTTTTCAGCATTCTGAAGGCATACAATACAAACACTGGTTGATTAAGGTAGGTGTGAGAAGGCGCTCTTGCACTGCTAGCCAAAGGCACCACTTTGACTCGTTGGCGGTGAACTTGAACCTTTGGAAACAGGATGTGAGATGAGACTCCGGTACCCTCACCGGCCAGGAAGTCCATTAGGGGAAGAGTCAAGCTTGGCTTCTGAGAGAGAGCCCAGCCTTTGTCAAGGAGAAGGCCCTATGGAGTATAAAAGCTTGATTTGGGTGAGGATCGCCAAGCATGTCTTTCACAACAACTGCTACTAGGATGTGATGTACTGAACCAAATGGACAGTAGGAATGGGATTGACAATGAAATTGATGGTGTGTTTTATTTAGATTGTTTTGTTTGGGGAAAGTATGAATGAATGAATGAATGAATTAATTATATTTTTATTTATTTATTTATTTTTCTTCTTTTCAGGCTAGTGATAGTATCCTGGCCATTGGTTCATATGAGTAGTGACTATTAAAGTATTGGCATTAATTCTTGTAGCCAATAATAATACTTATATCTATGTATCAAATTTCTCTTTAAATAATTGAAAATCACCTTTATTTTTTAATGGAAAATGATGTTTTTGATGACAATTTATGACCTTACTTACAATCGACCTACTTGGAAAGCTTAAGTGATCAGACTCCTATTCTCCCTTCCTCTTCCTCTTCCTCATTGTTCTCTTCCCATCCCTAATTCTATCACAAAATTGGTGCCCTAACCTTGTTCGCTAGACTCACAAACCCCCTTTCTCTTCCTCATCGTTGTCTCTCCATTTTTCTATTCATTCATTCTTTCCCATTCCATTCCCAAGTTTATCGCATAATTTTGGAGTTCTCTTTCCTTCGAGACCCTGGCATCATTCTCAAGTTCCTTCGATTCATCACCGGGTCACTGTCAATCCATCGTTGCCGGGTCACCGTTAATCCATTCTTGACCTCTATGGTACACTGTTGTTCATTATCTTCCTCTCACCTCTAATAATCTAGATCTTCTAGAAAACATAATCAATCAATATATGTGTTTGTATGTGTGTGTGTGATCTTTTTCCATCACGTTTTGTGAAGGATTTGTTGTGGATGTATTGGTTTGTTTGGTTTCTAAGAGACGGAGGGAGGAAAAGTAAAGAAAAAATTAGGGATGGGGATTTTTTCTTCCTTATCGTATGGGTTCTAATGATGTAACTCATAGGCTTAAAATGACTTTTCACATTCTGCCTTTGGTTCTTGACAACCCATTTGTGTAGAGAGACTTTACAGAATCTGAAGGGGAGCTGCTCCCCTTATTACGAAATTCAATTCTTGACCAGCTAGTATAGGATCGGGTATCAGTTGCAAGTAGTATAGCAGGTTTGCCATAGCCCCTTCCCGTTAGAGGTTTGTGTAGGATGTGATGGAGTCTTGATTGGACATAGCGGAGCAATTGGAGCATGTGGCTGTGTAATGTTTTTGAATTTTGTCATTTTTTCAATTTTTGGAAATTTCTTTTGGGTCTTTTCTCGTTTTGCGCACCGTGTGGGATTCCGGTGTTGTTTTCCCATTTACCATGCATTTATCTTTTATGGGTTGACGTATTAAATGTGTTGCATATATATTGTTGGTGGAGATAGAATTATTATGTGGCATTATGTGATTTTAGTGAACTTTGGAGGGCATTTTTGTCATTTGAGTATGGGTGGACTTTGACCCATTTTGGACCACTCATTTGAGAGATTATTGGCCCATTTTTGGATTCACTTTTTCATTTTCCTCTCTCACTTCCGGCCACTCTCTCTTCCTCCACCATTTCACTTTCTCTCTCAAAAATCTCAAGCTTCTCTGTAGAGATTAAGCTAGCTAAGGGAGGATTTAGGTGAGGAGCAAAGAAGAAGGTTGTTCTACTCCTCAAGGTCTTCATTTTTCATCCGGTGTTGCATGCATTTGGGGATTTTCG
>JAOTQH010238373.1:0-12969 GCA_025631255.1 Cornus kousa
TCAAATAATGAAATTAAATAATAAAGGAATATTTAAAATATTTAAAACAAGTTTTAAAATCTTTAAAAATCTCAACACAACACACTTGGCTTTATGAATATTTAAAATTTTATTTACTCAAACAAGTTGCAAATTAAATTATGGCTATTACATTTTTTTTTTTTAATAATTTTTATAATTCTATATAAGGGAATTTAATTAAGATTATCCTGGTATTACATGTACCTAGAGATTCTACATTTTTTTTTTTAGTCTATTATACTGAAATATTTTATTATAATTAATTATTTTTACCAAACTAAATTACATTAATAATTGTCTTTAACTATTAAATTGCATTCAAACTTATAACATTATAGAGTTCCGTCAGAATAGCAAGTGCCTAAGATATAAATCAGTTATTGTATCGTACTCAAACTTCTTCATTTTCAATTTTTTTGAAATTTTAGAAAATATCAGCAATAGAGTTTAATGACTATATATATACACAATTACACATTTAAATTAAAATTATTCCTTGGTATGAATTCAGTAATATATATATATATATATATATATATACACACTGATCTTATTCTAGTAAAGACACACCAACCAAAAGTCCATATTATACTCAAGTGTTATAATTTATTCAAAAACTTAAACTATACTTGCTCATTTATACCACTTTCACTTTTCATCCTAATTCGATGTGAAATAAGTATTTCTTATATTGTTCTCTCTCACCCGAACTCACAATTCCCTTATTGCAGTAGGGCCACCCTGTCTGTCTAGGTGGCTCACTCAGATACGAATTGAGTTTAATTCTAATATCAATGTAATATATGAACATTTAGTTATTTATTCAAAAATTTAAACTGTTAAATAATATTTTTTATTCACCCATTTATTCCCTTTTAACTTTCTATTCAACTCGAGACTCTTGAAACGATCAATATTGTATTGAGTGGAGGAAAATTCGGTCAAACTAGCTGGGACTAAAAAATCACTACTTACAGAAAAAGTCATCCCCCGGTCAATAATGCACCTCTCTAGGCCAAATAACAGAGAGTATCTAGAAGACTTGAACGCATAGTTTGGTCATATTGTCTTCCTATATTATATATAGTGCGTGCCTATAACGGAGTTTCAAGTACTCGTTCAAGATTTGACTCGACCAAATTAAATATTCACTTCCTACTTAAAACAAGAAACACTTATGTATCTTTATTTATTTCAAAATAAATGTCACATTTGAAAAGTTAATTTTTTTTTTTTTTTTTAATATTCTTAATTTGTTGTTCTTATATTAAACTTATACAATATAAACTATAACATTGCTGCACCTATTTTGATAATTCATTCACGCCTAATGTAATAAATAATAATAATAATAATTACAACTTTAAATAATTAGACTCCCAAAAAGAGATATTTATAATGGGATAGAGGAAGTCCATTTTTTTCTTTATTAGGTGTCCTAGTTCATTTTGAAAATTCAAACAAAATAAATACAATCTTTTTATAATAATATTATTGTTTGTTTCTAATGAATCTACAAGAGAACAACACACTAGGCTTTATAAATTTTTAAAATTTTATTCATTCAAACAAGTTGCAAATTAATAATGTCTATTACAATTTTTTTATTTTTTATTTTTTTATTTTTTTATAATCCTATATAAGGGATTTTAATTAAGATTATCCTGGTATTACATGTACCTAGAGTTTCCATACATTTTTTTTTTTAGTCTTTTATACAGTAATATTTTATTATAATTAATTATTTTTACCAAACTAAATTACATTAATAATTGTCTTTAACTATTAAATTGTATTGAAACTCATAACATTATAGAGTTTCATCAGAATAGCAAGTGTCTAAGATATATAAATCAGTTATTGCATTGTACTCAAACTTCTTTTTCAATTCTATACATTTTTTATTTTTTATTTTTTTAATTTTTTAATTTTTTTTTAGAAAATATCAACAATAGAGTTTAATGACTATACATAAACGATTACACATTTAAATTAAGGAAACGTGTACCAAATAGTTAGACTTACTTTTTTAATTGGTTGTAACAAATAAGAAAATAGAGTCCTTCACTTAATTGTATTTGATATAAATAACTAATTAAAAATTATTTAGTTAGGCAATTCATTCAAGTGTTCGATATGAGTATCACTACTCTTATGATATGAATTCAGTAATATATATATGTATAGATATTGATCTCACTCCACACACACCAATTGTACTCAATTGTTGTAAGAGACATTTGTTTATTTATTTAAAAACTTAACGATTGGGTAGTATTGTATATTTATTTATTTATACCCATTTCACTTTCAATACTCATCCAATGTGAGACAAGTACTCTTTATAACATTCTATCTCATCCGAACTCACAATACCTTCGTTACGATCGAGTCACCTTGCACCTTCTTAAATGGACGCTTAGTGTGATACTAAATTAATGATTGGATCTAACTATGATATCAACTCTAACAAAAGAATGTTTATTTATTTAGTCAAAAACTTAAACAGTTGCATATTCCGTTCATACACATTTTACTTTCCATTCAAATTTCGATGAAGTACCTTTGAAAAAATTGTCTTCGTCACTAAAGTCTACCATCAATATTGTCTTGAGTGGAGGAAAATTCAGTCAAAATAGCTGGGACTCTACGTAAGCACTACTTACGGAAAGTCATCCCCCGATCAATACTGCACCTCTCTAGGCCAAACAACAGAGAACATCTGGAACGCTATAGTTTGGTCATATCATATTTTCTTCCGATATATATATATATATATCTATATATATATATATAGTGCGTGCCTATAACGGAGTTTCAAGTACTCGTTCAAGATTTGACTCCACCAAATTAAATACTCACTTCGTACGAAAACAAGTGTCAAACTTTTGTATTTTAATTCATTTCAAAATAAATATCTTATTTAAAAAGTCATTGTTCTTTTTTTTTTTTTAATATTATTAATTTAAATTTCTTATATTGAACTTATATAAGATAAAATATAACATTAATGCACCTATTTTGATAATTCATTCATTACTAATAACATAAAAATATAATAAAAATCATAATCCTAAATAGTTAGACTCCCAAAAAAAAATATTTAAAATGAGATAGAGGAAGTCCATTTTTCCTTTATTTCTAGTCCATTTTGAAAATTTAAACAAAATTAATAGTTACAATCTTTTTATAATCACTCTTTTAATTTTTCAAAAATCTTTTAATTTGGTGTTATAATATTTTTAAAGTTAAAACGACAATTTAATAATATAAAAATAAGATACATAATTAATTGTACATCCATGTAAAAAATATATATATATATTACAAAATCAAATATTTACAACTAATATAAACGCGCGCAACCAGTGGTACATTATTTCTCTCAGAGTGACATAATGACATAAAATATCAGACCTCACTTTCTATATAATGACGCTCGAGATGGGAAGATGAGAAAGCCAAGTCACCCCAAGGAAAAGAAATTGTGTTGTGTACGTGGAGACTTCATTGTAAACTGAAAAGGGTTTTTGGCCATGGAAGTCGATACCCTGCTGAAGATGTTCATGTCACTTGCTTTAGTTGCTGCAGTCGGATTGTTTGTACGTTTGTACAATTCGCTGGCGGCGAAGCCGGGGAGGCTCCGATCAATGCTGAGGAAGCAGGGGATCAGTGGGCCGCCGCCAACCTTTCTACTTGGGAACTTAAGGGAGGTCATGAAAGCCCGAAATGGTCCTCAAAAGGCTCCGGCCGCCAGCGCTGAACCTCCCGTCGACCACAACTGTGCCGCTGTTATCTTTCCCTTCTTTGAGCAATGGAGGAAGCAGTACGGTATGTATGCAATATTAGAGCTTAAAAATAACTTTCCTCATCATCAAGCCGAACTCCTAATAGGGTTTTAGAAAGTTTTGAGTTTTTCAAGCTGCATGCATCTCAACGAAATAGTCAAGACACCACCTCAAGTTATAAAGAGGAAAAAAAATAATATTAATAAAAAAAAAAAAATTGAATTCAGTGATCAATCCAGAAAATAATTGTAGTAAAGTGACCTATATTCATGCTCATTGAACAAATAATTATTTGTAAATATGATCACTGGAGTTTGCTAGCTTTATTTATTTATTATTATGGGTTAACGGCAAGAAACACCCTTTATAAATACAAAAGGTGCAAAAAAAAAAAACCCCTTATTAATTTTTTTTGCAAATTGCTCTCTAATGTATTTTTATTAAATTATTTTTTATAAAAAACCCAAAATGCCCTCGGCTGATATAAGCAAATTTTTTTTTTTTTTTTTTTTTCCATACTTGTCGCCTCCCTTCCAATCCTCTCTGCAAAACCCACATCTTTACTACCGCCGCCACATCACAGCCACATCCCCACAGTCCCGCCAAATGCCTCGTCTTTTATTATGTGGCTTGCTTGTAAATGAAAAGACTAAAAAGAATAACAAAATTTGATATTCAAACCCACATACAGTGTTAAGTAATTGTCTGATTTATTCTTTACATGAAGGTCTGTTTATTAATTTGTATATATAACATACATATGCGCATGCACATAAATATAAATTATTAATTTGTATATATATAACATACATATGCGCATGCACATATATATCTCTGTAAATTTGTATCAAATCAAAGTCCTAAGTTTCTAAGGCTACCAGAGGATTGTAGATTTTTGTGATTAGAGTCTCAGTGGTGGATCAAGGACCCCAAGCAGTACTGGGTCTTCTCCCCTCTCTCTCTTTGAATCATCTCTGCAAAACCCACATCTTCATCACCGCCACATCACACCCACCATCCCCACAGCCGTCACAACAGCCATAGCCACCACCACTGCCACAACTCAGCCCCATCTTCCCCACCAACGCCATGGCCATAGCCACCATCACCATCGCCATTCCCCCCACTCCCACCACAACCACCACCACAGTTGAACCCACAATAAAATCAAAAACAAAACCTCACTTATTCATCGCTGCCCGTCGCACATACCTCATTGGCGACTATGAGGATCCATGGATTCCGGCAACTATAGAGGAACGGATTGATTGAGTCGGCAAATTGTGGCGGCGAGGTCGAAAGATTGGGTTTAGATTGATTGCGTCGGCAATCCATGGAAGCTTGCTTGAAATAAATTCCTCAATTGGCTTCTAACAGTTCTAGAAATGAAAGTGAAGTGCACGAGGGGCGGGCATCCGAAGAGAGAAGGGATAAAGATGAAAAATAAAATAAAATAAATGCTTACATCAACAGGGAGAGCATTTTGGGATTTTTATAAAAAATAATTTGGTCAAAATGACTCATTAGGGGTAATCTGCCCTAAAAAAAAATCAAAATTCAGGATTTTTTTTACACCATAAAATATTAGTAGGGAGTTTTTTTTGCATTTTTGTATCTAAGCACGTGTTTCTTACACTTTACCCCGTTACTAATGTGGGGAGGAATTCATCAACTTTTTACTTTTGAAGATGGTGGAATAACCTATTGTTTCTTTTCTTTTATTATTTATTTATTATTAAATGGCAAAACAATTATTTACTTTTGTTTACCGTATGTGTATTTCTTTCAATAAGCTCTCCGTTCCGATGGGTGTGCTTCTTTGGTAAAAGATTTTTTAATAACAAGGTACTACCCAAGGCAGTTTTTTCGTGCAACGTGGAACGGAGGTGGGAAATTTGGTACCCGATTTTAGGTGTGGTCCGTTTTTGGCTATGCATACATTTTTGCAAATAAAATATCCAAGACTAATTATTGTAGATGTCTCTTCACAATAATTGTGTTTTGAATAAAAACTATCCATCTTTTTTGAGAATAAGATGTTATATCATTAAATTAGATGCCATTTGACCATACAGATTGTTAACTGGATATGTTCCAATCGGGCTATGTTTGTACAGGTCAAGTGTTTATGTTTTCACTTGGAAGTACACAAATCCTACATGTGAATGAGCCTGATATGGTGAGGGAGATAACCACATGCACATCCTTGGACTTGGGGAAGCCTTCATATCAACACAGAGAGCATGGTGCTTTGCTTGGCCAGGGAATACTAACTTCTAATGGAGCTGTTTGGGCTCATCAGAGAAAAATCCTTGCTCCTGAACTATACATGGAGAAGGTTAAGGTATGATATATCAATCTATAAGTACACATTAATTAGGTTGATTATAGCTTTCTTTTGTTATAAAATGATGGAATTTTATTTAAAATTTCTTGCAGGGAATGATGAATCTTATAACAGAGTCCACAATTACACTCTTAAACTCGTGGAAGGGTAGAATTGAAACTGAAGGTGGAGTAGCGGACATAAAAATCGACCGGGACATGAGAAGCTTCTCGGGAGATGTAATATCGAGAGCTTGTTTTGGGAGCAACTTTTCCAAGGGTGAAGAGATTTTTAAGAAGCTTAGAGCTCTTCAAGAAGCTTCATCCAAGAAATTTCTGTCCATGGGGATCCCTGGCATGAGGTACGCTGTATACGTATCCTCGTGACTAAAATCTGAACTGTTTGGTACAATGGTAACAAATTTTACTCAAATTTTGATTTTTAAAATAGTCAACATTTACAAAACAATATTTAAAAGTTGGATTTGTTGTAGAACTTAATTAGCAATAGAAAAGGAAAATAAACAATTGAATGGTATTTTGCAGGCATCTTCCTACCAAGAGCAATAGGGAAGCATGGGCATTGGAAAAGGAGGTCCACACATTGATCCTAGACGTAGTGAAAGAGAGGAAGGAAATTGGATATGAGAAGGACCTATTGCAAATGGTTCTTGAAGGTGCTGAGAATAGTGACCTGAGCCAAGATGAAATTGATCGATTCATTGTTGACAACTGCAAGAACATATACTTGGCTGGGTATGAGACCACAGCAGTTTCAGCAACATGGTGCCTTATGCTTTTGGCTGCAAATCAAGAATGGCAAGCCCGTGTTCGCGACGAGGTTCTTGAAGTTTGCGGAGGGAAAATCCCGAATGCTGATATGATTCGAAAGATGAAACAGGTATATATTACCAGCTAGCATTACTCAAGCCATCAAAATAAGGTAGCTCTCCTTGATATTATACTAACTGAAATTTTGATTTGCAGCTAACAATGGTGATTAATGAATCCTTGCGCCTTTATCCTCCTGTATCTGTGGTCTCAAGAGAGGCCTTGAAGGACATGAAATTCGGAAACATACAAATCCCACAGGGTTTCAACCTCTGGACCCTAGTGGTGACATTGCACACTGACCCTAAAATTTGGGGTACTGATGCCTGTAAGTTCAATCCAGACAGGTTTGTGAATGGCATCACTGGTGCATGCAAGCTCCCCCACTTGTACATGCCATTTGGGGTCGGACCCCGGGTGTGTCTTGGACAGTATCTGGCCATGGTTGAACTCAAGACACTGATTGCTCTCATTCTGTCCAACTTCTCCTTCTCCCTCTCACCCAATTATGTCCATACACCCGCACTTCATATGGTTATAGAGCCCAAATATGGAGTAAATCTCTTGGTAAAGAAGCTGTGAGCTTGTGAGATTTAAGTGAAGCTATTGATTTTCCAATTTCAAGCCTAGATATTGTTCTCCATTTCTTATTCCAGTGTTTGTTTTAGTAGGTGTATACTTACTCAGAAGAAAATAAAAAAGGATATAAATTTCTTCTTCTTTAAAATTGGTTGTTAAAAATATTTTTTTAGCTCCTGTTGCAATATCAATCAATTACAGTTACAAAGGTCTATCCTTATTTTATTATTATTATGTAGTTTAAAGTTTAAACCACACAAGGGGGTGCTAAGGAACATGCCTAGAGGAAAATGGAGACCACAATTGGCAGAGCAGCTAAGTTTTGAATGGGGTGAGTCAAAGTAGATGGTAAACTCCAAGAGCTTCCCAAGATTAATCTGCTCACAAATAGTCTTGGACCAAAAAATATATGTCAGATTTTTGGCTTATGCAATTCGTTGAACAAATAGAGGGCCGATAGGGAGTCAATTGCCATACCAGAAAAATGTTGAACTTGCAGCTGGTTTGACTTGAATTTTTTTCTCCATACTGAAGCTTTGAAGCTTCAACTTTGTGATGTTAATTTATGTGTGTGTGTATATATTAGCAGTGATTTATGTACAGTTTGGGAATTCATAGGTCGCAGTCGCGATATTGATTGTGATGTAATGGATTCGGGCGAATATCAATGTAAATCAACCGATTCATAGAGATATGTAAAAGTATCAAACTCTTCAAAAAGAATCGCGTATCAACTAATATTGCGAAACATGGTTGAATCCCATTTATATAGTGGGATGGTATACTCCACGGCTATACCACATGACATCTCATAAATGGTGGGCTGAATTCAGCCCAGAAATTATAATTCTATATATATATATATATATATTGTAAAGTAGTAGTCCACATCATTAGCAAAACAAAGACTTTCAATTGCTTATCTAACAGAACACTGAAGGTTACCAACTTCCGGTTTGATACGAGTTTTGATTTTAGTGTTTTTGTTTTTGTCCGTAGCAATAAATGATGAAAAAAAAATATTCGGTTAAAATCGTTTTGTTTTATATAATGTCAAAACGTTTCATAAATAATATTTTTGCACATTTCCGCACTGAACAATACCCAAAGAAAAAAATTCAAAAATTTTGAAATTATCTTTTTAAAATAGCCATTATATTAAACATGCAACACTTTTTTTACGAAATATGTTTTTTATGTTTTTGTGTTCAAAATTTATACAATATATAGGCATTACCAAACATACTTCCAATTAATATTCAACACCATATAACAAAATAGTTATTTTATTTTAGATTAAAATAAAAAGTCCAAAACAAAATACGTACCAAACATTATTTTATTTTCCGAACATTATTGCAAGTGTTTTAGCTCCACAAAATTTTTAACTCATGGGCCTAGTCCGTTTAACATTAGGACAGTCCAAATTCAAAACGGACTTGGCCCAAACAAGGCTCAGAGGCACTCACCCAAAACCGAAAGACTACAACAAAGATTGGTTGGGATTAACGTATTGACCCAGTTGGCCAAAAGAATATATGATTAGACCCCGGTAATTAGTTTTTATCCTACTCTTTCTTTGTCTTTTTTCCGATATTTAAATTAGAACTTAAAACTAACACACACAGACACACAACTACTAACACACACAGACACACAACTGTGCATATGACAATTGACACCAGAATCGACTGGGTTTGGTTGGGATGCAAATACAGATGAAAAATGTTGACAAAGATATTTGTAGCAAAAAAAAACTAATAAATTCATTCTTTTAGTTAGTCAACTATTTTAATATTTTTATTTGTACTATATTCTTTCTTTCTTTTTTGACCAAAAAAATAAAAATAAAAAGAGCTGCTGCCTATTATATAGATGAAAAGCGTGAGTTGGAGGATGAGTTCCTTCATGCATGCGTCCATATCCAACTCCTAAGGCATGCAGCAATCATCATCGTCAAAACTCCACACCCACCACCGATCGTTGTGCAAGAAAGGAATCTAGAATGAGCTAAATGAATGATGCTATTATTTTTCCAAGTGAGGCTTCAAAAGCAAGAACTGAAACTTCATTAATTAAGGCGAAAAGTTAAAAAAAAAATTACACAAAATCAAGACGCAAGGATAGGTGACGACACATATGTGAAGGTATTGGAAAAGTTCAATAATTGAGACTACAGATAAAAGTTCATTTAACTTTGCATTGGAAGGAAGTAAGCTTCTTGTCATGGTCTTCATTACTCTGACAGGCAAAGAATTTCAGATATCATCTCACAAAGTTGGCCCTTGCGGCTACAAATCAAATACTTTGAGACTAGATAGTGATGGGGGAGTAATTGCATATGACGACTCTTGTAATATTTTCTTAATTTATAATGAATTCGATTCATATCTTAGTTAATATAAGAGTTCATCCTTAATTATGAACAATAACTTTTGATGATTGTTATTTATATACTCGTATTGGATTCCATCACATGTACATAAATATCAAGTGGAATCAAGTGAATAATATCAATTCCTTAATGAATTGAAACATAATACATTGCATTCGCCAGTTGTATAAAGAATAAATATAATTTCAGATAAGCTAGGAACATAAAGCTCTATAATCTAAATAGAATTTGCTATGTCAGGGCACACAAAAACCTATAGGGCGCATCCTCAATCCGGATGTCTTTGGACATTCTAATTGTGAGTGCAGTGCGACTCTAGGTGTATTAAGAGGTTTTGGGATATTCCAAAAATCATGGTGAAGCCGGATCTTCAATTCAACAATTGAATTTTCTCATGTAAAATTTCTTACCAATTGATAGGAAAATGTGAAAGGGCAAAATGATGATATGATCGTTTGAAAGACGAGATTGGTTGATCGGTTACTCAAAACTCTAATTACTCAAAACGCCAATGCTAAAGATATATTTTTCAATCGCTTCACCAATAAAAATGCACAATCAAATCTGTGTCATATATGGATTCCCTAAGAAAAAACATAATGGTGAAGTCCGCGTGCTCATCTGGCCATCAAATCTTCATGAGTGTTGGCTATAGGGGCAAATTGGATGCACAAGTGTGTCTTTTGCCAATGTCTTTGTCAGGACTAGAATAAATAGAAAGGGTAACAACTTTGTCCTCATAAGAAACTAACAATCTGCACTTGAGTATACCTAGCACCCTGCAACATACTACTCATCAAACGTACCGTGGACACTCAATCTCACCCGAGATGAAACTGAACTCCTTAAACACAAGGATAACTACTCAAGACAACACGCATGAAACTTCTAATTGCGTGGAACCCGAACTCATATCTACACAATCTCACCACAGATCATCCATCTCGCACTACCCATGCCATCATACTCGATGTTAAACAAAATGAATCTAACATGCAACTCCTACACGCTAAGTACAAAACACAGCTCACAACAGGACTACCATACAAGAACGCCAATACTCGTAACCTACTAACACCAGGAATGATCCCTGTCTGCTAGAAAACGTGTCTTGATCCATCTAAAAACAATCCTTCCCAAATGGTAACCTCTATGCCGTAAAACGAGGCTTCGGCCTCCATTCCATCTCTACTTTCCCAGGTGACACTACCTCCAACACTATACGCTGATACTCATGATCTCAGTCATAACAACCCCCTGACTCATCAGAAGAATGGCCCGCCTAGATGGAAACACAGCCCTTACTAACCCCAAGAGGTGAAACCAATCACAACCATCCCGACTGTGATACCCCTCGATTCCAGAACACGAGTTGATCAGGTCCGCACACGAGACTGAGGGATATCAAACAATTAATAATAAACAAGCATAGAATACAAAAGGAATAATAATAAAATAAATAAATAAATAACTCTTAAAGGAAAAACTAAAATAAAAATTAAATGATAAATCCTTTGATACCATAATCTCCAATAATATCCCATCATACTAATAAATCTCCAGCATACAACTTGGGAATCCAAATAACATGGACCCCTAAATGAACTAGTCCCATAAACTGAAATAAATAATATCTAAGTCTAAACATAAAATAAACCAGATTATCTTATGTCGTCAAATCCGGAAGAATGAATAGGAATGTCTCTGATCAGCACGAACAACTTCTAAGTCTGGAAATGACCTGGACCTGAAAAATAAATTATGGGTTAGACTCACGAGCAAGCCCTCTCTACTACAACCCAATTAGAGAACCGCTAATTAATACATTCCTTACCAAACTCATACTATATCTATATAGTCAATGTATACATAAGTACACACTAGGACTCTCACTAGAAATAGGGCAACGTCAACCGTGTAGTAGGCATTGTGCAAGGCACACATAAAGTGGTCATGAATACCGTCATCTTCAAGGGCACACACATCTCCTACTACAGCTACCCATCCAGATCCGGTAATATACGCCTCGTACCTAACCATAGATCCCGAGACCTCAAGCTCGTATCATAGTTCCCATATATATATATATATATATATGTATATAATATCAATAAATAAATACCATATCTAACAATGGCACAATGTAGCGTGTCTTGACTTATTAGTTAGTCCATTTACTCATCCAATATCAAAGCCATATCCAACAATGACGCACAATATCAAAAAGCCTAATTTATTAGCTATCTCAATGATCACATCACACATAACCATTACTCTCATCCACAATATATAAATTAGAGATATAATAAATACCACAACCATAGATCATGTTTATAGATCACAAGGACATCAATTCATATAATTAAATCATAATTAATAATATGAAATTAATTAATTAAATAGATATAACATTATCCCAAAATGATTTGTAACTTAATAATTAAATTAATCATTTATTAATACAATTACGTGTATTTAAATAAATACCACGTACCAATTTAAACATTATCTCCATCCTCTACTAAAGTAGTAAAACCGACCAACCACTAACCTAGTGTCCAAAAGTGGTTATATTAATTATTCAAATAATACATTACACATTATGTTGGTTTCCTTCCTCTCCTCTTACAAGAAGAGGGAGGGTCGCACTAACCAAGACAAATTTGAGAAACTGTGGCTCGGTCCAAAAGGTTTTAAATTTATAATTGCCACTACTACCTTTCACTATATAAATATAGTTAGGGTGAGTAGGGATCGTCCCAAGGGATTAGGGGTGTATCAAATTGTGGAATTATGGTAATTAGGGTTAATAGGTCGAATGATCACACAAGAATTGGTTGGTTGGTTGATTAAACTAAGTAGATTGCACATCAATTAAAATGCTATAAAGAGATAAGAAGTAAATAAAAGAGAGTGAGGTCTTGGGGTGTAGAGATCACCACCAAGCAATGCTATTCTAAACTATAATCAAGTGACTAATGAGGGAATTGTATGTGTTGCAACAAATATGTGTGTGTAAATGGTTGATTC
>JAOTQH010238384.1:0-12969 GCA_025631255.1 Cornus kousa
GTATAATTGATTGTATATATAGACCTTATTTAGACATTTTAAATATAATAATTAATTTGGTGTGATTAGAAAAAAATGATTTTGCTGGGGCTTGTTTAGTGATTGAGAAATTTTGTTCCATCCAAAAAATAAAAAAATAAATAATGATTGATAAATCTTTTGATATTGTTTATACAAATATTGTTTAAAAACATTTAGATTTGGAATCATAAATTGCATGTAAAATTGGATTATTCTAGAGGAATGCTTGAACAGCAGTATGCTTGTTGAGTGGAAGGCTCAACAACCTCAAGGGGTTAATTAGTTTGGGTGAAGATCCCTGGGAGAATGACTCAAAGCACGTAGTGTTATATGCATAACTTAGGGGAAAAAAAGATTGTTAGTTACACTATGTATTTTGCTGGAAGTGAATTTATTTATTTTAATTGAATGACATGTTATTGAATCTGATGAAAAATTATTTTTGTTTTGATATTGCTTTGAAACTCCTTTTCTAACATGCTTGTTGAAAAATAAAAAATAAAAAACTACGTTGAATGATATAAAAAAATATTTAAAAAATCAAGTATAATAAATTCTCTACTGTGCTGCCAATATCACCCCTTACTACCATTCAGATTAAAGAACTGAAGGGACTTGGAATAGTCAAGACACTTATTTTACATGAATTACATGATTGAGATTTTTATCTGTCTATCGAAGGCATTTGTGTTACACTGGTAAACATCTTGTTAATGTATGAAAACTTTTGTTGGGATTGATAGTGTAGATTTGACTTTTGAAGGTTTTGATGTACTAAATTATTTATTACTCTCTGTCCCATATTATATGTCCACTTCGGGAATTGTGACTCACATCGGGAACTGTGACTTCTGAGTCACAGTTCCCGAAGTGGACATATAATATGGGACAGAGGTAGTATGTGGCAATAAGTGATAATATTGAAAATGATCGATTGGATGATTTAATAGTTTAAAGGTTGTTACTTTATTATATTTCATTATCATGCCTGGATTGCCTGGGGTTGACTTTGGTATATTCTCGGATAATAATTGGAGTACGGGGCAGGCCTGACACAAAGCAAATTGTGCAGCTATCTTTACTGCAGTACCATAGGTTCTAGGATAGTTTAAAAAATTTGAGAACTCATTTTCAACCCAATTTCTGTAACCAACTTCCATTTTTCCAGCCTATACATATATCGAGAGAGAGCTCTTTATACAGTATATGATGCAAGATACATTAACAGGCAGAAGGTTCAAGAGGAAGCCATAATACCAGTGTACTTCTGCAGACGATCAGCATCAAATACAGATTTATCATTTTGAAGAGCAGCCTTTAATCCAGAAGCCAAATGATCATAACTCAAATCCTTGTCTATTATGAATAAGCAATAGAGAACAAAAATCATTAATCATGGAAAATCAGCATGCCGATGAACATGAAATACATAATATGCATCTAGAGGTTTAATTTTGATTTACACTCCAGTAAATCAAAAGTTGGTCAACAGATATCACAAACTACAGGGAAATCAACTCAAGCATGAATGACAAAGTTATGGAGAAATTGCAGCTAGTAACTTTAACATCACAGACAACCACCTACAGAAAGCAAGCTGTATATGGCAATCAATTCAAACAATAAAAAGCAGAAGTGTATCCATCAATTTTGACAGAAGTATAGACATATAGTGTTGCTCCAAAATTAGTTTCCAACAATACCATTCAGAAAATTACTTCTTGACTTCTCATGAACTAAAAATCAACCTTCTCAAATCAGGAAAGACCAGCATGTTAAGAGCATTAATCCAGCTGCATCCATATACATTATTTAAGGGATTTTAGGGAATCAATATGTTACATTAATTAAGGGATTTTCCTCTGATGACTTCTTCCTCCATGTCTCTAGGTTGCAGTGGTATTTTTGTACTATTATTAATATTAAATTATATGTTACATGACTAGTGGCGGAGACCAATTCATTGGTGAAGAAACCGATTCGTGAGGAACTGATGTTGTTGACAAGTGGATGGACAGTTTAGAGCATTCAGGGGAAAGTTTGGCGTGATCTGTATAAAGGAGGTAACTAGGGGTTTCTAGGGTTTTGGGAAACTTTTAACCAAAGTTGTAAACTTCCTTTCTCATAGTGGATTTGGTTAGCCTGAACTAAGTCTCGTGGTTTTTCAATTGGGGTTTCCACATAAAAGTCTTTGTGTCCATTGCTGTACTTCTTTATTTATTAATTGCTACAATTTTTTTCTTTTTGATAAGTATTTATTAATTGCTAGTTGCTACTAGGGATTGATTGACTTTTATTTTCTACTATGAACTTAAAATCTGGTAATATAGTTTTTAATTCCAAAAGTAGTTAAAATCGGTAGTCAGATCTACAAGACCTATTCACCCCCCTCTAGGTCTAGATCACGGGCCTTGCGCAACTTGTTGTCAAAGCCTCAGGTTCCGGTCCTTACTATCAGAAACAAACTTCATTATCAAGACAGTCAATACCACTACTAACCTTACTTTTCAAAAAAAAAAATACCACTACTAACCCACCATTACACCCTATTTTCATTACATCGCAACCACATTCACGTCTAAGGCCGAGATCACAACTCAAAATCTTGTTTGTGCATTGACATGTCTCACGCATGTATTTTCCACTTATCCCCCAAATAATATCTTTCTTTCCAACAACTCTCATATTTTTGACAGAAAAAACTTCAATACTCTCATTTAAACCTCAAGGAAGATAAGTTCACACTTTACTCCAAGATTATATCCTCTACACCTTGCAATTTGTGATTCATTTTTCATAATTTCGCTCTGCAGTGTTTATTTCAAAGTAAGTAATCATAACGTAAACATCAGACTGCTGCAAATGACTCACTTTATAAGTCTTGGACTTCAAACGTATATCCCACATAATTGAAACAATGACCTATTTGTTAAAGCAAGATCCACTACTAGCCTCTATTGAAAAACACAATGAACATTATTTGGACCATCTTTAGTAAAATAAATAAATAAAAACACCTCATGCTTTGAAATAACAAAATGCTCCTAGATTATGTGGCAAAGGCCATTAGATATTCGCTAACCAATTTCACATGAAATTTTGTTTAACAGCATCCAAATGAGGGTCATTGCCTGTTAACTCTTCTTGCATTGAAAACCACATACCTAAGTAACATTCATAAGAATTTCTCCATTTTCAGATTAACAATCTTGACGCATAAAATTAGCTTTTCTAGGATAGAATCTCATTAAAAGTCCAATTGGAAAATAAGTCTTTCTACCAAATATAAAGATATTGCTTCCAAATAAATGTAAGGCTAAGGATTAGCCACCTTGTACAAATGACATTCAAATATAGCAAACCAACTCAACACCATTGGATGCATCATGAATGCATCCAATGGTCACATAAATGCTTCCAACTATAGCGGTTGAGTCGGCTTGGGAAGTTGGCCTTATTTCTTCAGTTTATGTAGAAATTAGGATTGCTAGTAAAAAACTAGGTTAAGATCACGGACTTCTCAATTTGACTATCAACAAGTAATGAACATTGTTTTCAATTACATTTGGATCACGGGCCACCATTCCAATTTTTTATCAAATGGACACGGTGTCACCAATACAATTCAATGTTTCATTTACAATAATCAGTATTGGAAATTAAGATGTACATACATATGTATATGCCCAAATTTTATTTCATTCTCTTCAAAGGAAAATATATATATATATATATCATTTGCTATACTTTATCCCCAAAAAAATTAAATGGCCAAAAGCTCAAAATGTGGTGGAAGAAATAGCAAACTTGAAATGTATTTAGTGGAACAAAATGCAACTAACAGCTTGATTTTGGCCGAAAAACCGAAATAATGAATAAAATTTCATCCAATATAATAGATACTCATAGAATTTCTTCTCTATCAGAACAAAAAACAAAGCCAAAAGTGAATGGAACAAAGCATAATTTAGCACAAATGTTGTTTTTTTTATATAAAAAATTAAAAAACATACTTGGCATGGTAATCCAGGGTATTATCAAGGTAACAATTGTGCCCTAAAACAAGTCCTTGTGTGCATCATAGTGGAGAAGAGTCTACATATGGTTCCTTCGTGCAGGGAATTAATAGCAACAATATCAACTAAGGTTTTGTAGGCTTGAAGAGTATGTATAGAAAGATTGAGACAAGACTACATGCAAGCAAACTGAGAAGTCTTGTCAGCTCCTTTTTATGCCCAGAGTTCCTTTTCTAACCAGCTTTTAACGATATTGGCAAGCAAACTGATCATAGAAAAACTCCTCAATAAATCAGACATAGGCTAATTCGGGCACCTCCACGACAAGGAACTGAATCAAAACACATGTTAGTCCAATCATAAAGTCCAACTCTAATTCAGCATCCGAAATTGATGGGATGGCATATGGCCAACCTTATATCCTTATATGTCTGTTCATAGTACTCGATCTTCATCCACTATATGGATGGGTCAATGGTATTGAAGGCGGCGTATGCAATCCTTTATGCATAAAAACTTTTGTAACTGTGGCATTGACTTAAACATCTCTACCGCACTATTGACTAGGTTCCTATAAAAACACCCACATACAAGAATGTCGCATAGAGGAAAGTACAATCACTCAACAATAAAGAAGAGGTGTATCCACCAATTCAAACAACAAAAACTCCAACTCTGATTCGATTTCGCAAATGTCTGTGCCTAGTACTCAATCTTCATCCACTAAATGGATGGGTCAATGCTATTGAAGGCAAGGTATGCATTTTTTTGTGCATTAAAACTTCTGTAACTGTAGCAATGACTTAAACATCTCTATCGCACTATTGACTAGGTTCTCATGAAAACACCACATAGCATAATGTAACTTATCTCTAATGCACCATTGACTATGTTCTCATGAAAACACCCACATACAAGAATGTCTTCATGCCATTAAATTTGACTCGTTGCTATCATTACCAATGTGATAGTAGCATGTCATCTAAAACTACTGTCAAACAAAATATACTCGCAACACTGTCAAACAAAATAATACTCGCAATAACAACAATGACGACGAAGACAACAACACAAGTATAGAAGCTTACCAGATCAAAAACAAAAATTGAGTGAAACTTACCAGGCCAAAAACAAAAATTGAGTGCATCCAAGACAAACAAGTACTGAACAGTGAGCGGACCATTATCGAAATAGTGAATCCCTTCGAAATCCCATGGGACTTTCGGAATTGAGTCAATGGTTTCCACAAGTTTCTCAATTCCTACACACATACACCATTTTAAGTGCAAATATAATATTTTTTATTCTCAAAGCCCAAAGAAATGAGTATTATCTGTACAACATTGCTCAAATCAATGTACTCACACAAATACACATGTATTGATTGAAGAAAAATGAAGAATTAGATAAGAGGACCTGAGGAGTCGACGATTACATGAGCAGAGCGACTGGCGACCCAAGCAGAGCTTGCCCTAACTTCTTCCATGGCGGCGCAGAGAAGCAATTTCGAAACCGCCTTTTCTAATGTTTCAACGAGAAAGTAAATGTGAATGTGAGATTTGTGTATATCTATATAGATATATAGATATAAAAATATAGATGTGTGTGGGCTACCAAACCACAGAGAAAGGAGTCGTCGTAGGATTTTGCGGACCACTGATTTTTTTTCCTAGTTCGAAGTTTCCCGCTTTTGTTCGTTTCTTTCTTTGTTTGCTGCTCTTTTGCTATGTTGACTGGTCACAAACTCGCAAGTGACACGTGACTCGTGAGGTAGGTCAATAACGGGGTGGACAGGGCCGTTTGGATTCAGGGAAATGGAAAGGAAAAGTAGGAAGGAAAGTAGAAAAGGAATGTGTGTAACTTGTGCTTGCTTCATAACAATTGAGAGGAAGAGTGTAGAGGGACAAGGAGAAGAATATATTGAGTGTACCAGTGCACTAGGTTATTGGTGTGGACACACTGGCGTGCTGTGCGCAGACGATTTTGATGTGTTAAGTGCACGGAACACATCAAATACCTGAACCTGCTCGACGAGGAGAAATAGTTTAACCTTTTTTAGTCATTGGCTAGGAAGAAAATATTAATTACAAAGAGAAAAAAAAAAAATTGAATGATAGTATTAATAACTTATTGTTTTTGATTAATTAATAGAGAATAAATAAATAAGTAATCATAGAAATTATTTTAATAAATTTATTATGTTACCTGATTGATTAATAAAGAAAATAATAATATTTAACATCACTCATAAATACGTGTGTACAATGCTAATAAAATAACAAAATTCATAATTAAATAAACAAATAGACTATGGAAGGGTCCATACAGTACGCGTTTTGTTTTAGGTATTTTTGTTTTTGTCTCGTGCTGTAGCATAGTAGAAAAAAAAAACATGCTTGGTAAAATATATTTTGTTTTGCACAGTATTGAAATGTTTCGTGAATAGTGGCAAAAAATCAAAACACCAATATGATATTTTTACATGTTTCAGCACTGTAACAACTGAAACTGTGGCTATCAATAGTAAAAAATATATTAAAAAAAAAAAAAAAAAACTTGAATGATATATTTAATCTAACCATTATATTTTTTAAAGTTATAACATTTTTTTATCGAACATATTTTCATGTTTTTACTTTAAAAAAATTTACAACAAATTGACATTACCAAATATGTTTTTAATTATTGTTAAAATCACTCTACAACAAAATATTTATTTTATTTGAGAAAACAAAACAGGAACCAAGACCAAAATATTACATTTGAGATAACGTATAATTTAACATTTGGAATTGACAACTTGATTTATAAACGAGCCCCATTTATTATTGGTGTTGCAAAGCTAGTGTAATTCTAACTACTAATTGACAATTTTGGTATGAAATTACTAAATAGTTATGGTTAGGTCATGTCAAAACATGTTTGATCATGACTGCCAACCCCTTGACATGAAAACCGTATGATAAGGACTTTGAATGATTATATATTTTGTATTATTACAATGAAATTATTTGAAATCATAGAAAAAAATTTGCAACTCAGATTCCATTGAAATAATTATTGCAACACTACAGTTATTTTAATATTTGTATTGTTTTGACATTTTCCCAAGTAATCTTGAGCATATTTGTCATATTTCTACCAACATCTTAGAATTTTTTTACAATTAATTTTTTTTTTCTCACTCTCTTACTGAGTTGGCTCCCTATCTTTCCATGGTTCCTTTACAAATTTCTTTTTCCAAAATAAATAAATAAAATAAAAAATAAACTAATGAACCTAACGACACTATTTGATCTTCGATGACAACGAATCTTATTGATCAAGATTCTCATAGTTCATTTCGAACTATACACCTAAAATTTAGATCCTCTCATGTGCCATTTAAATCATTTATACAACTCATATTTACTTATACATAAGGTTTACATCATTTATAAAATAATTTTACATCACTCATACAACAATAGTTCATTTCGCACTACAATATAGTTCGTTATACTTACAATTTATGTAAAGGGACCAAGGCACAAAATCCCCTCAGAAGATCCAACTTCATGCACGTAATACTGGTCCAGTAAAAGGCACGAATGCAACTAGTTTTATGGTGAGATCATCTTTTAAGTTAAGTCCCAATTCCCAATTATGAGACAAGGACTTGGAAAAATAATCACATATTATAAGACCTTAGGTAAGATATTATAATAATGAGAACTTACGTGCTCTGGTTGGCTATAATGTATATATTTCACACGTAAATAGGGCTGACTTGAAAGTGGATGTCGAGGCAAGAGGTTGGAATCTGTTAACCACGGCAAGGGCAGAGAATGACTGGGTTTGTGTACTTAGAGGGTTACTGTAACATATATCAAATGGTTTAATTGGTTGTCGCCGCTGGGGAGGCTGTCGATCTGCCATTGGAGGTCTGCAAGAATTCTCTGGTAAGAAAATTTGGAATAGAATTGTTACTTTCCTTGATATATTTTATATCAAAATCAAATACTTAAAATAGCTTACCAGTGGGCAAAAATCTGTTTAGAAGCAATATTTTGAACATCTTTTTCTAAAACATATTTTGCACTTTGACAATCAACACGGACTAAAAAATTTTGATTTAAAATATCATCTTGAAATTTACTCATACATAAAACAATAGATAAAATTTCTTTTTTAATAGTACTATAGTTACATTGTGCATTGGTCCAAACACCAGAATGGAATCGAACTAATTGTTCAGGAACATTTGGACTGACTTTTTGTTTGAGAATACCACCATAACCAATATCGGAGGCATCTGTTTCAATGATTTTGAAAGAATCAGTAGTTGGTATGCCAAGGCACAGGAGAGATTTAACGTATTGCTTTATCGATCTAACTATATCAGTGTGTATGGAAGTCCATGGAGGAAGGTTACTTTGAAGACGATCAAAAAGTGGTTTACATTGTTTTCTGAGATCTTTGTAGAAATCAGCAATGTAATTGAGAGATCCAAGGAATCTCTGGAGTTGAGATTTATCAAGAATTTCATCAGGGAATTTATCAGCAAACTGGAGTGACCTGTCAATAGGATGAATCTGTCCTTGATGAGTGTGGTAACCAAGAAATCTGACTTTGGTCTGGAATAGTTTGATTTTTGAAGCAGAGACTAAAAGACCATTTTTTAAGATGATAGCTAGAAACGATTTCAAATGTTTCCAGTGTTCATCAAGTGATTTGGAAAAAATGAGGATATCATCAATGCATACAACTGAGAAATGACTGTAAGGATTAAAAATATCATTCATGATATTTTGTAATTCACTAGAGGCATTTTTAAGTCCAAAAGGCATGACTTTCCACTCATAATGTCCAAATGGGGTTGTAAAGGCAGTATTGTACCTATCTTTCTTTCTATGTCGGATTTGGCAAAATCCTAACTTCATGTCAAATTTGGAGAAGATGACTGCTTGACTAAGTCTACTAATGAGTTCTTATTAGGAATAGGATATCTAATCCATTTTAAAACCTTATTGAGAGGTTTATAATTGATAACTAAACGGGGAACCCCTCATTCTATTTCAGAGTTTTTCTGAACATAAAAGGCTGGGCATGACCATGGTGATTTACTTTTGCGAATAATTTTCTTATGAAGGAGATCCGATATTTCTTTTTTACAAAATTCCATAACTTCTATATTCATTTGAATTGGCCGAGCTTTAGTGGGAATGTGCCGGTCTCTATTCTTGCTTACTTTAGCTCATAATGAAAGGAATCGTGTTGTACCAGAAAGATTTCAACACT
Source organism: Cornus kousa (assembly GCA_025631255.1). NCBI lineage: Eukaryota > Viridiplantae > Streptophyta > Magnoliopsida > Cornales > Cornaceae > Cornus > Cornus kousa. Next base: position 9,318 of record JAOTQH010238384.1, read on the forward strand.
CTACCCAAATACTTCCATTCAGTTTTACAGAAAATGTGTGATTTAGGAAAAAAGATTATTGTCCCCCCATATTTAACCCTAATTCCTTACCATATAAAAAAGTCAGGAAAGTTCTATCATTTTTTTAAGAATTGCGTAAAGGCAATTGATGGAACTCATATCCATGCAAACGTGTTTATGAATCAGCAAATACCGTTTTGTGGTAGGAAGGGGGAGACCACACAAAATGTAATGGATGTTTGTTCATTTGATATGATGTTCACATACGTTATAGCAGGGTGGGAGGGGTCTGCTAATTATTCAAAAATATTGAACGAGTGCATTAATAACGAGACTATGCAATTCCCATACCCTCTAGAATGTAAATGTCATAGTAGCTACAATTTTTTAATTTATTTTAAATATAGTGGTACAATTGTTTATAATTTGTAAAATGGCAGAAAAATATTATTTGGTGGACTCCGGATATGCTAATCAACCAAAATTCTTGGCTCCCTGCAGGGGTCAACGGTATCACTTACAAGAGTACTGTATGTCTTCTACGCCACCCCGAGGTAGAGAGAAAATATATAATCATAGGCATTCGTCTTTGCGAAATGTTATTAAACGTTGTTTTGGGATGCTTAAGATGAGATTCCCTATCTTGAAGCAAATGCCCCAATATAAATTTGAAGCTTAGGTTGCTATTGTTTTAGCTTGTTGTACACTTCACAACTTTATAAGAATGGAGACGCATATAGATGAAATATTTGATGATAAGGAGGTACAGATAGATGAAATATTTTAAGATGAAGATGATGATATTCAGGTTAATGTGTTGCGGTCTCAATTATGAGCAATAGATCAATTATGTGATCATATTGCTAATAGTATGTAGAATACAATTCAGCACTCTTGATATTGCATTTAGGTGTTTAACATGTTTGGATAACTATAATAACTATATAATTTTAACTATCTTTTAAGATTTGGATAATTACTTCATTTTAACTCTCTTTTAGGATTTGGATAACTGTAATAACTAATTCATTTTAACTCTTCAATGATGATTTGGGTAATTATAACTTGTGCCAAGTATACATTACACAATTTACCACTTCTATATGTAGTCATGTATGAGATACATCGTAAAGGGCCACCTTATGCATGTGGAAGGGGTCTAATAAATCTTTATACGTCTGAAACTCCAAAGAATTATAAACGTTCATTCTATAGATGTCCAGCTTGGGAGGTATAGAATCCATATAATGCTAATTTTTTATACATATATGTTATTGTTACAAGGGAATTATAATTATATATAAGTGTTTGATGTTTTAGTCACATGCTTATGCATTTATATGGTTGGATGACATGCACCAACGTGTGCAAGTGGGTGGCCATGTGAATCAAGAGTTGGATAATGTAGTTGTTGTTATGCAAACTCAACAATATAGACGAAACTACATTATCTATGGTGGTTATTATTGTCTTATTATAACTATATTATTTATGTTATTGCTCATGTTGTTGTTGTTGGTTATTGTGACTGTTGACAAATGTAATATCCCTATATTTTGGAGGAATTATTTTATTAAATTAATTACCTTTAATTGAATTTAATGGATTTATTTGTTTTAAATAAATTTATTTGTTTATTTGATTTATTGGCATGATGATTGTGTGTGTGTGCGCGTGCGCGCGCTTGATTTTTGATTGATTTGTTGGCGTGTTGACTTTGTCTGTATGAAATGACTTTATTGTTGTAATTCTTGTTTGTGTATGTGCTATGTGTAATTACTTGTTTAATTATTATTATCATTATTTTTTTACATTAAATGGACTGGACTTGGAGATGGATTAAAAGATTTAGTAATGGGCTAAAATGGGAAGCCTTGGAGGATTGGGAAGGCTTAGAGACCAATGGATTTATGCATGAATATAATATATATATATATAAATAATGTAGATTAATTGAATTATATAAATATAAATATATTTATATAGAGAGTTATATATATAGTAAGTATATATATACATAGAACGTATATATACATATGTATATGGATAATTGTCTGTTATGAAGGATTTGTATTATATATGTCTATAGTACGTAATATATATTTATATTTATGTATATTATGTATATAGTATATTTGGGTAGTTAGATTAGGGTTAGGAGACTAGGTGTATGTATATATATGTATACCTATTGTGTGACCCTGGAGAAGGGTTTTTACGTGAGAATAGAAGAGATGGTAAGGAGGCAGTTGAGAAGTAGAGAGTTACCGAGAGAAAGAGAGGGAACTCGAGTGAGAGAAAGAAAAGGAGAGAAGAAGGAAGGAGGTCGAGCAAGGTCAGATCAAAGAGGAGGACGTCGGTGACTAGGAAGACTGCCAAAGATGAGGAGGATAACCGAAGAAGCTTGCGACGCGTCGGTTTCGTTTTAAAACTTCAAGCAAGTTCTTCTCTAATTCTCTTTTTAGAACCCATGAGTTCTGCACCTTGAGTATCATAATCTAGACTGTAATTGCATGCTAATCACTTAGACATAAGGTTAAAAGAATGGAAGGAAACTGATTGTATGTATATGTATATATAAGTATTTGTATGAATTGTGTTTTGTTATTTTGATTTGGATGAAATTATGTTAGATCACACTTATAATGCGTATATATATATATATATATATATATGTATATGTTAAATCATGTATTAGATCATCCTAGAATTAATTAGGATTGTTCTTACACGAATTAAAGGTGAAACAGACGAGTTACAGAGGCCAAAAGTTATTGTCGCAAGGAAGACGACCCAGGCTAACTGAGCCAACTTAGTTGGAGAAAGATCCTACTTAGTTAGTTACTAAGCCGACTCAATTTTCCTGATACTTGATTTTGAATTTTGTTGTTCCCAGATCCAATCCTAAGTGTTTTAATGAGGTTTTGGGGTTGAGATGGACTTGTTTTAGTGTTGGAACGTGCATATATATTTGTAGCACTAAGCTAACTTGATAATGAGGATTAATACAATTTGTAAATTGATTGAAAGGGAAATAACATGATGGTTTATTGCTAATGATATGAAAGCATGCGTTACTCAACTAATAAGTTGTTTTATGATAATTATCATGTGTTAACATGCTGTATTTGGAATAGAAAGCTTAGTGGATTATTTATATATTTTGTGCATGTATTGTGCTTATGTTGCTTATTGTATGCTTTATTGTGTTTTTAAATTATGTTTATGGAGTATGATTGATTTGGAGGCATGGCTGAATTGTCAAAGGCATAAATAGATTGCCTAGTTGGTTGTATGAATAAAATACATACAAGGGAATGCATGGATAAATTGCTAAGTTTTAGAATGGACAAAAACATACTTAGGGAGGCATGGATTATTTGCCAAGAATATAATTATATTTTTATTTAAATAAGTATGGACAAAAATATGTTATTGGAGGCATGGATTATTTACCAGGATATAATTTGAATGTTAATTGGTTAGTATAGAAAAAATATATTGATGGAGGCATGATGAGTTGTTGAAGCATAAATTAGTTGCTATGTAATAAATATCGATAGGGAAAATATTAAACCTACCCTAACCTCGATAAGATTGATTAAATTTCATTATCAAGGATAATGAAATCTGACGTGGTTCAACAGGGTAA
>JAOTQH010238394.1:0-12968 GCA_025631255.1 Cornus kousa
ATCATAAGATTTGTAGAACAGAAAAGAGAAACATCAAACTGAAAATCATGAAATATATATATATATATATAAGCATAAAGAAAGATGATGTGTTCTTAATCGAAACCCTAAGCAGAAAAAGATGAAATATACGTTCTGTTCAATTTCTTAATTGAAGCCCTAATTCCCAACAACCAAAAAGCAATAATAATAATAATAATAATAAGAAGAAGAAGAAGAAGAAGAAGAAATAGGAATAATCAACAAAATTAATCTGTTCTCACATATGAGAGTCTCTAAAAAATGAGGAAGATGAGTCAATATTTACCTAGTGGTGAAAGAAAAATGAAGATCTGAATTAAGCCTGTTGACAGAGTTTGAGCACAATCCTGCTGGAGAAGAACTTGGATCAAAGGCATCAATTTCCTCTGGCATCTTTCAGAAATACTTGAAAGTAATAACGTACATACTGAAAGAAGCAATATTACACAGTCGAAAACCGATCATTTGCGACATCAACAATAACTGATCGCCGGACTGGCTTAGAAATCAGTGAATCTAACTTGTTTCTGTAGCGTCTCCAGCTCAGGCTTGGGGCCCAACCGATCCACAGAAGACAACACCAAAATCATCCAGTATGTTTGGCAGCATCATATTGGACCTATGGAATTAGGATTGGGAGTTCCAAACAAACCCAACCCAACCCAACACCCCCTCTCTCTCCCATGCTCACTCGACCCCAACGACGAAAAATTCAACTCTAACATTTAATAGTGTCTCGTTCTCGTGGGGTGCAAATTCTCTCCATGGCGCCTCTCACCGTAGATGGTTCGTGGTTGATCCAATAACTGGGATGAAGTCAAGTAAGCTTAGTTTGCTTTGTCATTGTATTGTCAGCAATGATGAAGCGCCAACTCAGCAGTGACTTTTGAAACTTAATATTTTTACCATCCACAAATATTGGAGACAAAATTCATAGTTATCAATACAATATACAAAAATTTTACATACCCAAATAACTTTTTTACTTTTACTTGTTCTCTTCTCTTGGTATTCTTCTTCTCCGAGCTTCTGTACTGTTCTTCGTCCTCCATCTTCCTCTGGTTTCCCCTCTGACCCATGCGCCTTCGGCGGCTTCCCTTTGCTCATTTAGTTTTTAATTCACTTCATTAGCTTATGTTCTCTTTTTCTTGCTTCACCTTCTCTTCTTTCCTTCTTCCTTCATCCTCCCTCATCTGGTTCGTCTCGTTTTCCCTCCAAGCCGGTATCGTATTTTGTTTGTGCGTCTTCCCTTTGGTTTGTTTAATAGCAATTGTTGTTGTTGTTGTATCTTATTCTGTCAAAAGTGGTAAAGTAATCCTGTGATTTTGCGAGGGTTTTATACATTTGGGAAAATATAATGGAAAGGGAAAAAACTATAGTAAAGAAGAAATTAGAAAAGAAATCGGTATCTAAAACAACGAACAAAGGAGATGTTGCAGGCGGTGAGCAGAAATTGGTGAAACTGTCTCCCTCAACCTTCGTCATGTATAGGTTAAATATTCCTTAAGTTTTTCAAATTATTTTATATCTACAATTGCATTTATTTCAGTACTTAGGTTTTACAAAAATTGATTGATTATATCAAAATTGATTGATTAAATTAGTATTTTTAATTTTAGTTGTAGAACTGTAAATTCACATTGTGTTAGTTAGTTAGGGATATGTTGTTCGTAGATACATACTAAAAGACAAAGTGTATCTTATTTATTGAAATAAGAATTATAATATGCATACACATATTAGGAAGGTTTGTTGATGTACTATGTAATTCATAATACACAGATGTCGAAAGAATTTGTGATTGTTATTTTAATAGAAATCTGAAATGAAAAATAAAGCTGTCAAATGGGAAGTAATGGTGATCTTGAAATTTTCATGGGCATTAGGCAGAAGGTTTTGAGGTTATAAATGCTATCCAAATTTGCAGGCTATCAAAATTAGTATACAATTTGTATTGTATATTATCTTGTGTTGTTGGACATGGTAAGAAAGTTAGTTTATTGATGAAATATACATTCATTTAATAACTATTGAGTCTTTTAAAAAGTTGATAATAATTTCTTAATTATGATTAAAGGTCTTACTATATAGCGAAATATCCGAAACAAACCAAAAACTGGGAAGGATGTCTAAGGCTCTGATGAATTCAGTGCACAATGGTTGCAGAATGACATGGAATGCTATGTATGCTAGTGAGAAAGAACCATGGCTAAGGGAAAGGAAAAGATTGAAGGAAGAGTATGACAACTTCACTCAAGAAAAAAGAGCTCCCATAAAAGAGAAGGTAATTATATTTAGTTGTAATGATTTAATTTTATGGCTAAGGGAAAGGAAAAGATTATATGCATGATATTTGTTTTGTAATGGTATAGCTTTAAAGCAAAAGAAAAAGGGAAAAAAAATTGCTCAGCCAGGTGCGTGGCACAGATGCGCGGTTTTGAAGTTTGTTCAAGCAGTTGCACAGCTTGATGAAGAAAAAAGAAAAGTTGTGGAGGACCTTGGTTTTGGAAATTTGTTGAAGCTGAAATGTGCATATATGTCTCATGAGTTATGCACATATTTACTAAAGAATTATAAGGCCGATAATTATCGCAAAAGAGTTGAGGACGTAGGGTATATGTCCATACATTCAGCTATGTACCCACAAATGTACCTACAAATGTCCACTTTTATGATGCGAAGTGGACAGATGAACTCCATATCTTCCGAATCACATTCTAGTAGGAAATCAGCCACTGCTTGCCCTTTGATTGTCATTCTGGGTTCGTACGTTATGTCAAACGAGCTTAACTCTATGGCCTACTTCATCATCCTTCCTGAGAGGTCTGGCTTATACAGGATTATTCTGATAGGGAAAGTGGTCAGAACGACGATAGGATGAGATTCAAAATAATGCCTGAGCTTTCTTTTCGCATGTACTAGCGAAAGTATCACTCGTTCGGCCTTTGAATACCGTCGTTCGGCCTCAGTCATTGTTTTGCTGACATAGAACATTAGGTATTGCTTTCCCTCTTTGCAACGAATTAGAACGGCACTCATCGCAATGCTAGACACTTCGAGGTAGAAGAATAGCTTTTTTCCTAGGTCAGGAGTAGACAGGACCGGAGGGTTCTGCATATATTCTTTAAAACCAGTTAACGCTCGGCACTGCTTATCCCCCCAGGCCCGTTTCCCATGGCTTCGTATAGTGTCAAAAAATGGCTTGCAGCGATCTAACAACTTAGAAATGAACCAGTTCAATGCCGCTATCCGACCTGTTAGGGCTTGTACTTCTTTGATTATCTTTGGCTTGGCATTCTTGGTCAAAGCTTCTACTTGGGTTGGGCTAGCCTCTATGCCTCTTTAATTAACCACATGTCCTAGGAACTGGCCAGAATTCACGCCGAATGAGCACTTAGTTGGATTAAACTTCATTCCATACCTTCTAAACACATCAAACACGACCTACAAATGTTTCAGATGGTCAACTCTCTTTTTACTTTTCTCCACCATGTCATCAATATATGCTTCCACAGTTTTCTCCATTTGATCCTTGAAAATCTTGCTGATCAGCCTCTGATAAGTTGCCCCAGCATTCTTTAGTCCGAACGGCATAACTTTGTAACAATAGGTTCCTCGCTCGGTAAAAAAAGAAGTTTTCTCTTCGTCAGCAGGGTCCATGGGGATTTGGTTATCACCTGAATAAGCATTCAAGAAGGTTAAGCACTAATACCCAATAGTGGCATCCACTATTTGATCAATCTTAGGCAGCGGGAAGCTATCCTTCGGATAGGCTTTGTTTAAATTGGTGAAGTCAATGCATACTCACCATTTCCCATTCTTCTTCTACACAACAACAACATTTGACAACCAATTGGGGTAATACACTTCCCTTATGAATCCCTCATCAAGCAACCTATCAACCTCCTCTGCTATGATCTGATTACGTTCTGGAGCAAATCTTCGCTGCTTCGGCCTTACAGGTTTTACATTTGGATTGACAGGATACAGAAGGGCTGATTCTTGGCATGTCTGAGTGGCTCCATGTGAACACATCGACGTTGTGGGACAAGAAATCAACTAACTCTTGTTTTTCCCCCTCGAAGAGTCTTACTCCCACTCTGGTTGTTCGCTCTGGCCTGTCATGGTTGATCTGCACATCAACAAGGGGCTCTTTGGTCAAGTTCACAGGCTCTTCCTCCCTATGCTGTCTGGGTGGAGGCTCCTGTAATTGCTATCTCAGGTTTGCCGAGCGGATGGGTGTTTTTCCTTTTCTAGCGGATTTTAGTGTCACAGAATAACATTCCTTAGCTGCAACCTGGTCTCCATGAATGTCGATTACCTTGGTTCCGTCTGGCTCGAGGCATCCCATCACTTGGTGCAGAGTTGAGGGAACACCTTGGACCCTGTGAATTTAACCTCTACCCATTAGAAGGCTGTACGAGGGATGGATCTCGACCACAACAAAGCTCTCTGTCAGAATTTTTTCTACAGCGTGCACTGTTACTTCAACCATACCGATGGGTTCCACCCGTTTTCCATCGAACCCTAGCGAGGGGTTTCTGGTGGGCTTGAACCTCTCGGGCCTTATCTCGAGCTGATCAAACGTGTCCCTCGACATAACATTCGCACTACTTCCAGGATCAATCAGAACTCTTCGTACTAGGTATTCCGCCACTGTTAAACTGACAACTAACGAATCTTCATGAGGAATCTAAACGCATAACAGGTCGGTTTTGTCAAACTTTTTTTGCGTTGATGCGTTCTGCTGGTGCAAAGTGTTTACACTGCCTATCCTCCTCTTCATCTGCGCTTGGCGGAGGCGCGTTCGAAGTAGTTCATCTTACTCCTCAGTGGGTTCGGGCCGACCATGAATTGCATTGATTATTTGAATTGGTTGTGAGTTGTGGGACTTCGACTTCTGATTCCTCTTCACTTGCTCTATCGGTCGGTTCTGTTCTACCGCCGGGCCTTAAATATGACTTGCGAACTCCCCTCTGGCTATCAGCATTTCTACCTACCTCCTTAAGTTCCTACATTCGTTAGTTTGATGGCTAAAGTCAGAATGGAAAGCGCAATGCTTAAACTGGTCTCTTTGCTTGAGGGGCTGTCTGATTGGTAAAAGATGTCGGAACTTATCTTTGTTTTCTTGGTACAGCCTTGTTAGAGTGACTTTCAATAGAGTGACTAGCTTTTCTTCCCTGGGCCTATTTTTTATTTTCCAAGGGGTCTGCCACTGCAATGGAGCAAGTTTTTGTCGGATCTTGGCTTTTGATTTTTCCTCCGTTGAGATAACTGACGTCTTTTTTGCATTAGCTGCCTCTTCCTCTTCCAAACGAACAAAACCGTCAGCTCTTTCGTTCAGTTCGTCCATGGTCTGTGGCGTGTTTACCACCAGATATGTGTAGAACGGTGTCCCATGAGTCATTGCTAACTTGAACGCCTGAACCACTGTGGACGGATGGCACTCGATCACCATACTCTTGGTTAAGTTGAATCTGGTAAGAAAGGCTTGGAGACGCTCATCCTCGTGCTGCCTCATCGTGAATAGACTGGAGACATCTTTTGCCAGGCATTTATTCTGATAGTACTAGCTTATGAACTGATCGTAAAGGCTTCGAAAACTATCAATTGAACCCCTCGGCAAGTTCTTGAACCAGTTAAGTGCTGGTCCAGCTAAGCTTGTTGGAAAACACTTGCACATTGAGGAGTCATTCTCGGTGTTCAGGGCCATTTTCAACTGGATATGATACACATGATCAATCGGATCAGTCGTTCTATCAAACAGAATGAAAACTGGCATGAAGAATTTCCTCGGACTTGGAACATTCAGAATTTTATCAGTAAACGGCGAGTCAACCGTCCGAGCTGCTAAACGGAGAGCCTCATTCTCCATTTAACACCCTGCAACAGTTCTTTGATCTGTGGACCTCCTTTCAGAGCTTCGATAGTCAAATGTAGCCATTAAAGGCCGATAAGGCGGATCGGATGACCTTTCTTCCATATACTCCTTCTGCCAGATCGGTGTAGCTCTGTAGCGTCCAAACTCCACAACTTCTTATCTGTTGAACTTTTCTTGATACGGATCGAAAGTCACAGCCTCATTCTGCCTGATCTGCTCACACCGTGGATCCAGGTGAATTGAGCCTTCACGCTCATCGGCACGACGTAGGTTTGACGACAAATCATCTGGCCTGACCTCCTCATGATCAAGATCCGTCAGATTATTTTCTTCCTCTTCAACGTGACGTGCAACACCAGGGTGCACAACCTCCTCACCTGCCGAAAGTGGTTGCAGATTCGCCGAAGCTTCTTGACGCTGCATTCCAACTCTCAACTCTGCATTCTCTCTCCTGAGAGCTTCGATCGTGTTCATCAACTCATCAAGCTTCATTTATTGGATATTCTCCACCGGATTGGAGTTCTCACCTCCAATCATCATTCTGGAACGGAGCAAAGGAATGAATCATAAATTCTTGATCAGATTTAAGCTTCACTAATGCGAATCACGTCAGATTTGGACTCAAATTCACCGAATCGTGTTCATCGTTTACTATATCCAAGCTTTCCTAGCTTTGAACTTGTCAGATCTAGCCGCAATCGAATAAATCACCGCTGCGTAAATCCGACGCCAACTCCTCAAAATCAACAGGAATCAAGAACTTCTTCAAAACAAACCGCAACCTCTCAGATCTGGATTCAAATTCCAGAGGTCAAGCTCCGCCTTTACGAGTTAGTCCGAATCAACATAATGTTGATCAAATATGAATCAATCATCAACGATTCCCACAGACAATGCCAATTGTAAATGCAAGGAAATTTCTTTACAAATTTTAACAGAATTTTATTACATCTCCAAAAATAATTTCCCTCTTTTTCCTTCTATTCTACCTCTATTTATAGACACTTACAAGTGTTGTAACTAACTTCTTATGTTGGGCTATTAGTTTCGGGTCTGCCTTCTTTTGGGCCTGACTTTGCTTGGTAAATCTCAGATGTTGGACCCATTCTATTACTTTTTAGCTTGGGTTTAGACCTATTGCTCAACCCGATGCTCCCCTCGTGGGTTAGATCCGGCCCACTCTATCTTCGGTATCCTCATGTTATCAACCAAAATTTTTGAAAAGATAATATTGCCCTTTATGACAATTAATGGGTTAACATGTTTTTATTTGGTATTCCTACACTCACCTTTATTCCATTTGGGAACACTAAAATCTCTGTGTCTACAATTCTTGTAACGACCCTGGATTTTTACTACCCAGTGTGTCCTGTGTGGACCCGAAACGAATCCAAAATGCGGAAGCTAAATAGAAATACGGCCTCTAGAGATGTATATCAAGACACAAAAGTGGCTTCCTGAGGAGTCCTGAGACTCAGCGAAAACAAGAAGGAAACGAAGGTTTTAAAACCCTACAAGATTTGGACCAAGGGTAAAATGGTCATTTTATTTAGAATGGGTGCTAACGTGTACACCATTGGAAATATAACAAAAAATTGATGAATTTAGACTCAAGAATCGCTTGATTCGGAGTCTGGACAAAAAAAATATGAAAATAGGACAAAACGACGTCCTCCGATTAAGAGTTACCACGACCCCATCTCACTAAAACTATTATAACTCTCACTATAGTTGAATTTTTTATGTGTGGTTGGTATCATTGGAAATTTAACTTCAAGCTCTTGAATTTAGGTTCAAGAATGACCTGATTTGGATTAAAAACGAGTGAGATATGACCTTTTGAAGTTGGGTCAAGAAAGCTGTCTAAGAAACTAAAAATAAATCAAGCTTCAGGGAGGATCAGCCGGCCGAAACTCTATCATCAGCCGACTGACGGCAAGGATTAGTCAGCCAAAACGTCCTGTCCAGGTTGCTAAGTCACTGGAAAATGTCTACAAAGGCTATCAGTCGGCTGATGGATCTTATCAGCCGACTGACGCAGTAAACAGTAGCAAAATATGCTGCTGTCAAGTGTGGAAATGGTGCTCGGTCCACTCCTAATGCTATACGTGCATCCCAAGTGTACCAAACAAGTTTAAAAACATCATATAGCATCATACAAGCATAAACAACGTGATAAATCAAGAAGAAACTTCAATTCATACTCCAATGCATGAATTTTGCATAAAAACTCATAAATCGCCCCTATAAAAGTTTCAAAACTAAATTTTAAGGTTTTTGTGAGATGTGGACATGTACACAAACATAAAAAGACATTTAAGACGTGTCTCAATGGCCTACGGCTTCAAAATACCTTCAATGCAAAATATGACCTCTCAAACCTCAATTTTTCATAAAATGTCATTTAAAGAGAAAACTCGCAACAAACAAACCTGAATTCTTTCAAAACACTATTTGGCCCTTGGCCGCACGTCATGCATAATCAATGAGACCTAGTGGAAGTTCTCGTGCATACTTTGCACTACCCGATTTGAAAATGAACCCTTAAAGACTCGGATTTTTCTATTTTAGCCCAAAAGTGTAATATATGAAACTAAAATGTAAAAATAAAAACAAAATGGTGTTTAACCCTTGGCCACACCTCATACATATTAAATGAATGCTAAATGTTAAAATTTCATACCCAAAACAAACTCCGGTGCAAAAATGACATGTTAGAATGCATGGTTTTCATAAAGGCAAATTTCAACTTTTACGAATATACATGGATTTTAAATGAAGTTTGGCCCTTGGCCACATATCATATACATGAAATGAACGTAAAAAAGTGTGCTTAGGCACACATTACAAGTTCAAGGCAAAAAATGACATTTTGACCTAACTTTGCATTATAACTTTAAAAGTGAAAATCAAACATGCTAACATTTGCATGCGAACAAGAATACACTTAAAAGAACTTTAATCCATCGAAATGACCTAGAGATGTTGTGCATCCCAAACTAAGGCATCTGTACCTGAAAACAACCCTATAACTTTAGGGTGAATAAACAAGTTACTCGTAGGAAATGAGAATGCATCGACCTAACTTTTTATACGGTTTTTACATTAACATGAAACAATTCAAGGGATCATGCTACCTAACATCTAAGTCATAAGTGAGACTCAGAGATCATCCTAAGCTACTCGTGCAATTGAAATGAACAACGACATACAACTATACACTAAACCGTATTAAAATATGATACACGACATACAAGCATACATGTTCAAGTAGCCTAAATCATGTTAAACAAGATAAACAATATATAACATACAAACGCAAGTATTCGATATATATATATATATATATATATATATAGTACTTATAAATCAAGTATACAAGCACAAGTAAACTAAACTAAATGAAATATGCACAAGACAAGTATGCACAACACAAGTACACTAAATGAAATTTAACTCACGGAGCAAGTATACAAGTTCAAGTATACTAAATAAGATTCAAATACCCAAAGTAAGCATCAATTCTCAAGTTACAAGTAATCCATGATTAACAACTTGAAATTATATACGAAATCAAATAGTGAAAAGAGTAAGACATGTGGTCGCTAGACCAAGCAAGTATTTTTGGGTAATTACGACTCACAAGGTACTGACTAGTGCGCACTTATAACTTAGAAGAATCTTGTCTCTATACTACAACCAAACCCTAGTCATCACATAAATTATGTCCTAACAAGGCTTTCCAAAGTCAATAAGTCCGAAACTTATACAAAATTAAATGCAAGTTACCACATTCCATGCACAAGTAAGGTTGAATCCACACAATTCATGTCCTAGAATTCAAGTCTAAATAGCATATGACATGTCATGTCCTCAATATGCAATTTATACACAAAGCAATATTATTTTACAATAATTGAGTCACATTACCATCCTAAGCCGCAAGTACTAAATAAGCTTTAATTTAGTAACTAGCTTTCAAGGTAAACAATTGTAATATTCTAACAAGCTATATACCTACACAAGATATATTTAAACAAGCTTTATAAGTCGATGATATTCTATATCATGCTAAGTCCAATTACCATTTTAAGAGGCCACAAGTACTAATTCTACATCAAATTAGTAATATGCTCACAAGGTAATTAATTATACTACATTTCATGAGGTTATCACCTTAATATGAAAAGTCTTTAGATTTCAAATCTATTTCAAATAGGCTCAAATTAATATATGTTAAAGGACATAACATGATCTTCACATATATTATACCCAACATCAATTTAAGTGAGTATAACACTTAAAATAAAATTAATTAAGCAATTTAATTAATTTTTCTCTATATTTTCAAACAACTCCGAATGTCCTCAATTTAACATAGGTTAAAGAACATACTAAGGCCTACTTTAATATCACATTACAAGTTGATTTCATACTTGTTATAACTATGTGAATTAATCTTTTATAAAAGATAAATATTAAATAAAATTTGCAATTCTTATTCAAATGCTCCCAATTTAATATATGTTGATAAACATACTAAGGCCTAATTTACTAGCATGACACAATTTAATTCAAAGTTATACACAACCATATGAATTAAATCTTAAACATAAAAAATAATTAAATTAAAATTTAAAACTTGAACAAAGTATGCTCACAAGTTATATATGCTTATAAAACATTCAATACAACTCAAATATAAACCTATGACATCCCCTACCTCAATTTGAGATGAAATCTCAAATCTCCACCGAAATGAAATCGCTCTGAATCGTATGAAACTTCGGGATTTTGTCGGGGACAACAAAGTGATCATTAAACCCCCAAGGAGGTCACACCAAAATTCAAACTTGGCTTCAAACCCGAACTCAAAAAATGACCAACAACGGATTCCAATAAGGGGGAAAGAACTGCATCGCCAAGGCCTACAATAAACACTAAGGCATCATCATTTTTACTCAAGGGAGGAGGTTCAAAAGAGGAGAGAGAAAGTGGCAGCCCTTTGTACTTCCATGGCCGCCGGCTAAGAGAGGGAGAAGATGATCAAAATATCTCTCACCTTTTATTTATAGAAAAACCTTAAATGTGCCCCGAACGGGTCCCGTCGGGTCTGGAAAAGTAGAATTTTAGCAGACGACTCCAACGAAAAACTCTGTGACCGAAAAGAATCAAAATGTGAAAAAATAAACAACGGAAGAAACGAGATCAAAAACCAAGTCTCGTGCAGAAAGATATGACCTAAACAAGTTTGGCACTAACAGGGGCCGAAAACCCAAAAACTAGAGGGATCGACCGCAAGATAATTCAAAGAGTACACGACTCAATGAAATGTGAAAATGAATCCCGTACGAGGATTCAAGCACCAAGAAGACACTTAGTAATTAACTTTCATTAATTGCACAAAGGCCCCTACACAAAAGGATAACTGCGCAAGTGACCCCAAATAAAAAAATCTTCCAAAAGATATTTTCTTAGAAACCCCTAAATAAAAATATCTTCAAAAGATATTTATGAAAAACACCTGAAGAAACATAAATGTTTCTTAAGAATCTCTTCATCCACGCCCCTGCGGGAAAAAGAAACAACCGGCGAGCTTTTTTCCAAAAGTAAAGCTACGCCTTTCAAGGAAACCAAGAAGAATGGATGTACGTGAAATCAAAAACCAATTCCGAACACGAAGAATGAGGTTACGCGAAATGAAATTTCAACAAAAAAAATTAATCCGTAAAAATGGAGAAAAAATGAAAGGAATGATAATGATCAGGTCAGTACAATTCTGTAACTATCATTCCAACAAAATAAAAATTCTAATTTCAACACAAAAAATAAGAATCTAATCCGATAATTTTGTGTAAGATAGATAAAGTAAAAACTCTTAATTCTCTACTCCAATACAAACTTCATAAAAGAAAAAAAATCAAATTTAACATCCAAAAAAACTAATGGATTAATCGCGGTTGAAGATTAGAGAAAAAAAAAAGGCCAGATCTAAGTGTCGTCATCATCTTCGGCATATGTATCACTTTTATTCACTTTGTGTTGAATGATTTGTGACTTTTTTTAATAGATTTTTCACCTCTTTTCCTTTTTCATTTTTCTTCTTCTTCAATTCCTATCATTATCGGAGTTGGAAAAGGACCACGAATATGGAAAAAGAGAGAGGAAGGCAGATCGGAGGGGTCGGTGTGAATGGTGGAAGTGGTTTGGGGGGAGAAAAATCTTTAAAGATAAGGTGACGCACTGATGGTGGCTGTCATGGATGAATATTGGGGTGGTTGGAGAGCGACAAAAAATATTTAGGGTGTTTGTTTGGCACAAAGGCCCCCCTCTAATTAAGGGCAGAATTGTCTTTTTACATAGCCTGTATTTTATTAATTAATTCTACTGACATGAGGATATTATCGTCATTTTAGTTTTGAGGGGTTATTTACACCAAATCAATAGTATACGGGGTTTTAAAATACACAAGGACTTTTTACACTATATCAATAGTATTTTGCATTTCACCATTTAAAATATGTTATGTTTGATCTAATTTTGTAAAGATGTGCAAATACTCCCCTCAAGCAACTTTTATGTGAGATGTGACAAAAAAATAAATGTATTATTCCATTTTTGCTCTTTTAATATTTTGAAGTACCCTTGTCAATTTATTACAGGGTAAATTGTATTGACACGTCTTAAAGTTTTGGTCATTGCCACTCGGGAGATGGTCAATGACATTTTTTACATTGACGTACCTTGAGGTTTAAAAATATGCATTGACACCCCTCTAGACATCTGAGACCATATAAAATTATCTTGTAATCCTTTGACTTGTTAACAACTCCATTTAAATAAAGAAATTACAAATTTAGCATTTTAACTAATTTTAATCGACCAGACTAACATTTTTTTTTTTTTCACTTCTATATTTATATATTACAATACTTATAAAACCATAAGCACCACCACAACAAGAAACCACCATCATCACAACATAAAAATAAAAAATAAAATTAGTTTTTTTGTGAAATAGATAGATAACTGTATATCACCACGAAAAAAAAAAAAAAAAAAAAAA